>MIQA02016819.1:0-17755 GCA_001887855.2 Sclerospora graminicola
ATGATCAGCCAAGGTTTGACTTCGACGAGGCTCTCTTGCTCGAAGACAGTTGGGAAAGAACGTTGGATAAAAATGAATTTGAAGTGGAAAAGATTTTGGATACCCGATCAGGCAAGAGGACCCGATTTGGTCGAACCCATCGGGATTACTGGGTTCAGTGGAAAGGTTAGGACGATCCAGCGTGGGTAGATGGACGGGATCTGAACTGTGGAGCTTTACTAAGGGAGTTTGAACGTGACCGGGTGAGACGAATTGGACGAATTGGAGTAATGCAAACTCACGAAGAAGGCAACCAGGAGTCTCAATAGTCTACGTTGACATATTGTGATCGGATCAGCCAATGGTAATGGTCAAACAAGTGGAGATCAAGTTGATTGAGCTGGTTCAGAGTCAATGGATATATACATAAAATGCACGAAAACTACATTCGCGTGCATATGAAGGATCGACATACAATATGAAGATAGTGCTGGAACCTGGACATGAAGTGTGGATATGGAACATGAAATGAATCAGAAAGCTGTCGTTATATAGAAATAATTAAGAAGAGAATGAAACGAAAGCTGGTTATCACGATAATTACGGGTCATACTTCGCGCGCAGACGGGAGATCTTGAACGCCGGAAGATCCATGGGGCTTGATCGGTATTGGTTCCGCCAGGGCTCTTGACGATCGGCAAAGCCCAATGCATCGCACAACGTGCCGATCGGAGTCGGGTGCCCATGACCAGGATACCACTCCCCGCCGTCGGCCTTGATGCCTCGCATTTCCGCCCGGCGAACAGGCAGATGCAGCACTGCAGGAAACAAGAAACGTCCAAGTCGCATTCGCCGCGCTGGATCCCATCTACCACATAGTCGCAGATCACGGCCCAAGTAGCTCCGGCTTTGCTGCGTCGGCGCTTGCGAGCATGAAAATAATGCTCAAGCCACGCGTTCTTACGCATCGTCGCTGTGATCGGGAAATGGTGAGTTGCCTCCCATATCGCCTGAACGCGTTCCTGATAATACAAGGCCAGTTGTCCCTGCAGATCAACAAACCAGGGGCGATCAGGAAAGTCCAACCCGGATATAGGTGCCATGAGGATATCCCAAGGCTCTGAATCGATCAAACGTTTGATGGCCCCAGGTGTCAGCACATCAAATTGCCTTTGCGTGTCCTTGGGCGCCGAGGACCTGATCGGATAAATCCACCCTGGCAGACGGGACCACAAGCAAGGGACGAGTTCGCGACTTAACGAAAGAACCAGAGGTGTTAGATCCCATACCTGATCGGCACTCCAGGATCGTCGGGTCGTCATATGAGCATTCGACGGTTTGCCCCGCATAACGACGTATAGATCCATGAACCTCTCATTCGGATCATAACTATAGTCGCCTTGCTCGATCGCCGATTTGTTCGCTGGAATGAAGACGCCAGTGAAGTTGAGCGGTTGGGTGGTCAGCGTCGTACCGGGATGGAGGAGCGCTAAAAGCAGCCGGAGCCGGTCGCTTGTCTTCCAGATCATCTTCGTCATCGCCGTCGGAGTCAAGCAAAGCGACGGCCCGGGTCAGCGAAGTTGATCCCGACGAGGCCGCCACCGGAATTCGACGATCAGCGCTGCGTGATCGGGTCAAAGCAGTTAGCGCCCTTTCATCCAAATATGTCGACTCGTCGTCAGAGTCAGCAATGAGACGAGAGCGCTTGGCAGGAACCATCTTTTTCTTTGATGAGCTTGCCCGTTTACGCTTCGCCGAACTCAAGATCGATGGGACCGATCTCGAGGCTAGCGGCGAACGGGATGGAGTGAACGCAGAAGCCCCTGCAGTGTTGATCACGGGCTGAGCAGCATCATGGATAGGCGAAGAAGCGACGGAGAAGGTAGGCGATGGCGGGGCAGACCCGAGAGTCTGCGACGGTGTCCCAGACGAAGCAAGAGAGCTGTTCAGCTCAGGGAATTTTTGCAAAGCCGTCCGAAGCGACCCCGAATCAGCGTTCGGGTCGGTCCACCTGTCCATGGTCTGGAGTGCAATCTTCCTCAAGTCGCCATGACGTTGGGTCCAGGCGCGCTCATCGAGCTCTAGGATTTCAAGCTTAACCCGAGCAAGATTAAGCTCGCGCCGGCGATCTTCAGCTTCCTTCCGACTCTCGCGCAACCTTTTTGTACGTTGGCACGGCCAATGCGCGATTCAGAAAGCTGTTTCACCAAGAGCTGGACCTGTTCATCCGTGTAACGCATCTCGACTTCCAGGCGCTTCACTTCCTCGGCGGTACGAAATTTGTTACGAAGCAGCTGATCATGGTCGCGACGGTGGCCATCGAGTAGTTGCAAATGACCCACCATCTTGACCATCGAATACTACATCGCCTCGATGCGCTCGTTCTGGAAGCAAGGATAGAAAATTTATATACAGATCGCAGAAGAAACAGATGGGTTGGACATACCTTGATTGCGGACAGTAACAGACCGCGAGCGAATCATCGATTGGAGAGAAGCGACAGTATCCGAAGGCTTGGAGACGCACAGAGCAGCGTGATCAGCAGACAACTGATCACACTCAACTGTCAAACTTTGAACGCGGTTCGTCATGCCCAGCAGATCTTGATCAAGTTTGGCGCGATCCAGTCGTAAAGTCGACAGCTGGCTTGCCAGGTCGGCAGAATCACGCTCCAGAGTATCGATGACGACCCGACGATCAGACAACTCGGCATTAAGCGCCCGGTTAGTATCGTACAGGGAAACTAACTCAGAAATTGCGCTTTGGAGCCCCAACCGCAATCGGCTAGTCTTCATGGACCTCAGCGTGAGCGGGCCGGATCCCTCCACCAGACGAGCCAGCTACTCCAAGTAATTGACGGGGCGACTCGGAGAAGGTCGAGCAGGGAAACTTAAAGGTGGACGATAGGAAGTCATGGTCGTCGTGGGGGAGATGAAGCTGGTCGTGATCGTGGCCGCGGTCGTGATCAGGGAAGTCGCAGGACCAGTTGAACTTGGCCCTGGTGATGAAACATTGGTCGGAAAGACAGCCGAGAAGGTAGGGAAGGAAAGAGGAGGTCGTCTTGAATCCTACAAGGCTGGTCGCTAAGTGGAAGATTCGGAAATGGGTGAGTCCAACTGCAGTCGTTGCGCGGCTGCAGTTTGGCTTAGGGGCGGCTGTGGTAAAGCGATCTGAAAAATGTTGATAATAAGGTGGACCACACATGACCGTTGATTGGTGACGATGGGAACACTCATCAAGATAAGACAGTTGATGGGTGGGACAGGCTGATCGCATATACCACGAAATGTGGTGAAAATGGGGGTGAAACAACAACAATCAGATAAAGCTAGCAAACTCTCCGCTCGATCATTCTGATCGCGTCGTTGCCGCTGATTATAAAACGTTGCCGCCTTATCGTGATCTCTCTCCCGCGCGTTCTCTTCGTCACCATCTTTCGGCATGAGCTCATACGACCATTCATCTGTGATATTCGATCAAAAGACGACACTAAGTTTGAAATGCGCATGGTCTTGGATATGTTTTGTGCCATCCGTGCACGGGGGAATGCATATACACTAGACATTCACGCGGCCATGCGCCTTCACCCAACGTTTTAAGTTGGGAGGCTCAAGCCGTATCGATCGTCTACGTCTTCGGACGAGACGCATCGCCACGGCGAATGCCGTGATTCTTCAAGTCTCCCAAGAGAGACTTGTAATCGGTCTCCAACTGATTGTGAGAAGTCCTGATTAACGCTTTGGACCTTGAAAGGTCCAATGAACTTAGGGAGCAACTTCCGTGTAGGGAAGTTGCTAATTGCAGCAAGATGAACCATCTTGCTGAAACGGTCTACAAAGACCACAATTCCTGTTTCCGACTGTGATCAGCCGGAAGACAAAAGATGAAGTCCACGGAAATGGACTTCCAACACTCTGGCGGAACCGGCAGAGATTGGAGGGGAGCCTGCCCAGAACGCACAGGCTTGACGCGCTGGCATATCTCGCAAGCACGTACGTACTTGCGTACCCATTTATACTGGTTACGCCAGTAGAAATCGCGTGCGAGAGAAGCATACGTCTTCTCTCGACCTTGATGCCCCGAAATCGGTGCATCATGGTACTCAAACAATATTTGATGTTTGAGATCATCGTCGTTTGGAACGACGATGCGACTAACATCATCTTAGTCTGTAAGCAAAAGACCATCGTGCAATAGAAAACGATGCACGCAAGCGCGAAGGAACCTCGCACTTCCGATCAGATTGATTACTAAGGTAATCAATCAGCAGACGAGTTTCCTCGTCTGTTTCGTACGCTTGACGTACCTGTCGTACGAGTGACGACGACAGAGCAGTGCAACGTATTGCGTTTGCACTGGTTGCCTCCGTTACAGACGGTTTCGTCTCGAAATCGGGGCGTCGTGATAGCGCATCCGCTATCACGTTCAACTTTCCCGGTTTGTATTCAACCGTGAAGTTGTATTCGGCAAAGAATGATAGCCAACGTGCCATTTTTTGAGAGATGTGTGGTGAGTTCACGGCCGTGCGTAACGACGCATGGTCCGTGTAAACCACAAACGGTCTATCTCCTAAGAGATAGATCCAAAACTTTGCCAGTGCATATTTCATGGCAAGGAGTTCCTTGTCATGCACTGGATAGTTGCGCTCGGCTGGGCGCAACTGACGCGATTGATAATATATCACGCAGTCACGATCATCGTGATCGCGCTGCATCAAGGCGCAGCCGATGGCGAAATCGCTCGCGTCGCAAACGACGTGAAACGGTCGCTCGTTATCGGCAATCGCCAAGATGGGAGCTTCAGTCAAGCTACGCTTGACTGCATCAAATGCATCTTGGAACTGGGTATCCCAGAGCCATTCGACATCTTTCTTAAGTAATTGAGAAAGAGGTCGAATAAGACCGGCATAATTGCACGAATATTTGTGCAAATATGTCGCCAATCCAAGGAACGTTCGAAGTTCCTTGACGTTGTTTGGCGTAGGCCATTCAACGATCACCCTGATCTTTTCCGGATCAGGGCGCACTCCGTTCTTGCCTACAAAGCAGCCAAGAACGGGTATCCCAGGTGCACCAAAGGTGCACTTCTTCAAGTTTGCATAGAGCTTGTGCTTACGCATAAGCTCTAACACCTGACGTAGATGTTCTTTATGAACATCTACATCAGTCTTACCATGTTCAGCCTTACTATGGATGAACACGTCGTCAAAGTAGCTCGGTGCGAATTCTCGGCACGGGTGCAATAGATGCATGACGCATCTATTGAAGGTGCAGGGGCATTTCGAAGCCCTGCGCATCAAAGCCACTCCCAAGCATACGCTTGGGGTGCTTACAGCCGTGAGAGGGATATCCTTCTCACGCATGAGGATTTGGTAGAAACCATCCCTCAAGTCGAGAGCACTGAAAACGGTGCTCCTGCTCATGCCATCAATGATGACATCCTTCCGCGGTATCGGCGTCTGCGCCGGTACCGTTGCTGCGTTCAGCTTATTAAAAGCATGAACGATTCTCCACCCACCAGTGGATTTATCCACGCAAAAGGTGGGACTGTAAATTCTCTATACCACGACCGTCATCGGTCGTGGTAACTTCAACACGGGGGTGTTTTTCACCCGTGTTGCACACGTTACTGACACGCAACGACTCGTTCGTTGCGTGTGTAAGTCCCTCTGGACTTTGATCAGCGGGTGTACCATCCGCTGAACTAGTCGGATCAGACCTGGTGGTGCCATCGCTACCCACCAGACTGTCTGACTCTGCGGTTGTATCATTAGATACAGCCGGATTACTCACAGGGTGATCAGATCCTGTGAGACCGCCGCAGTCGATCGGCAGGCTTACCCAGTCGATCGTTGGTTAACGCTTGGCCATCCAAGGGATGCCCAAGATTACATCGAACTTGTCGTCAAGATCGAGGACGATGTATTCGTCCTCGAACGATAGTTCGTCTAACTCGAAGCGTGTGCGAATCACACGCTTTGGTATAGTCACGGTTGCACCTGTTGCTAACCGGACTGACAACATGCTTCGTGGAGATTCAATCTCCACGAAGTTCAACGACGTTAGAACCTCAGTTCTAACGAAATTGTTTGACGCTCCTGTGTCAAACAGAGCGCGCATGGGGACATCGTTTCCATGCGGCTTAACTTCCAGGGTGATGAGAGGTTTCCCTTCACCCTGCACATGCTGACAGGACATAGTCCCGTCTGGGGCTATTATCCTCACATGCCCGATGTTGGTATGTGAGATAGCCCGTCCAGTAGGGCGCCCCGCCCCTAATGGATGTTGACGTTTTTTGCATCAACAGAGGGTTTCCCCTGTTGGAGACGCCAGGCATTCATGGGCGTAATGGCCCATCTTCGCGCATCTATTGCAGCGAAGAAACTTCTTCTTTTTCGGTTGCATCGGTGTCGAGGCAACTGCAACCGATAGGTCCATCGGTTCTGGACCTCCTCCGCCCGCGCTCTAGCGCGGGTTTTGGCGTCTCGGGATGAAGTGTGAACTTCGTCTCGATTGGTGTGTGTGTGTCGTCTTCGTTTTCTTGAAAACGAAGTTCACACCTCATACCGAGACGCCATTAACATGCTGCACTGGCGGCATGTTAAAGTCGAAAGGCTGTTGAGCCCTTCGACTAACCCCAGCATGCGTTGACGCTGAACGCATGCTGAATTCCTCTCGGATGCTTTGGTCTATAGCATCCCTCAGAGTCTTTGGGGGAACCCGATAAAGACTCTGTTTGATGGGACCGTCATTCAGTCCCTTCATGAAGCCAGTGACCTGCATCGCAGGGGCACCGGCTCGTATACAATATTTGATAACAAATATTGTATTTTCTGAGCGTACGCATGTAGGCTCAGCTTGCCCTGCTTGAGTTCCATGAACTCTTCGCGGCAACTAAGCTCCATTTCTGGAGCTTCAAAGTTGAGCTTCAGCTCAGCTTTCAAATCCTGATACGTCAGGAACGCAGATCCATCAGTGGATCTGCGGCTCATCGCCCATGCCCTGGCGCGACCGCCTAGGCATGTGGTGGCGAAATAAACTTGTGAACGTGGGTCCACAATCTTTTGCGCAGAGATGGCATCTTCCACCTCTGCGAACCATCTACGAAGGGGTTCACCCCCTTCGCCAGTAAAGGGCGGAATCCGCGCCTTTACCACTTCAACGCTCGCACTAGATGTGGGCGTTGTAGGTTGCGACCGTAACATTGCGGAACGCACCTGAGGATCGATATACATCCTCTTGAAACGGGAAACCGTATCCAAGGCTTCCTCCGGGGTTTTACCTCGGAGGATGGAGATGATCTCGGGCCCTATGGTCCGGATCATCTCTATTACAGTGGTCACAGTTCCCTGTGACCAATTAGGGAAGTTTTCCCTAACTAAATCATGCGCGAGCTGTCGCTCGCGCTCACGATCGCTGGCCGTCGCCATGACAGCCGGGCGGCTCTTAAACCTTCGTTCCGCTAGTTAACTAGCGGAACGCATCAACAGTGGTCGTTCAGACGGACCACTAAGTGCTACCAGGTGTAACAGGCTACCTGTTACTGGCTTACACTGTAAAATTGCAGTGACGAAGCGTGCAATTAAATAGGACCAAATGAAATTTCGTCCTCCTTAGTTTATTGAAGACAAACTTTAGGTAGACTATTTAATTAATCAAATAGTTTATTAAATATAAATATAAAATAAAAATATATATAACTAAAGCCACGTTCTCAAAAGGTAAGTTTAAGAGTGAATATATTATGAGTGGTTAGAGTTAATACTATAATTAAATCTAAACTAACCATACAAACATGTAGTAGAAAGCTGATCTAAATGATATCTTTATCATTAGATTACTTGTTAGATTCGATAAATGTATCAGAATCTGTTCTCAAGGTGGATTATAACAACTTATAATCTAATATTCGCATTTCAGACATTAAGTCTGAAATTGAACAGTGATATTTCAACTTAAATATCACTTATGTAATGGCACCCCATTACAGACAGGTTCTGACTTGAACAACAATCGATCTTTAAGCAGTATTTTAACTGCAGAAAGAACCAGATCTCCGTTGATTAGCCCCGTTGACATGGACGCTTACTGACGAACTTGGTGCTCGATAACCGAGCATTATCGAATCCCAAAGCATTTTTATGCAGGAGAGCACAACAAAAACATACTGCCATGCATCAACGACATAAACGTTCTTGTCTCGAACAAAGTATGGATACAAGGTATCAGAGTGCGATATTCTTGTCAGCAGTGCAATGAGCAGGATTACAAAATAGGACAATGTATTAAAATTTATAAAAAGTAGGAAAAATTGGAGATACAATTTTAATTTCAACTAAGAAATTACGTTTGAACCAATACAGTTTTACTTTAAAAAGGATCCACCTAAACCTATATTTGTACAATTTTATTGCCAGAGTTATCAAAAATTTAGAAAACACAATCTGAAAAGTGCTAAAAATAGTTATGCATCAGCTAATTTTTCTTGACCTGCATCAATCTTTCTTACGATATCTTCTAAATCAGCAAGAGCTTCTTTAAACCCATTGATATCAGCGGGATCAAGCTGCAGGAATTAATTTTGATCTGCGAAGCTGCTCTACATCTTTCTTTATGTTACGTTGTACCTACTTTATGGTACAGGGTGTGTTACGGTACTTTCAGTTCTACGGTAATCATAAGTCCGAATGATCGTTTCGTGCCTTTATACCGTAAGTTATCCCCGAAAGAGGCAATACAGTAGATAACAAACACAGTTAACGTATCTTTGGCAAAACGTGTTTTTTATGGGAATTGTATACAAACCAACCGTGTATTTACGATTGTGTACTGTTATCGACGAAATCAGTATTTGCGCGGTCTCCACGGCAATTCCCGCCGAAAGTTGGAAAGGGCGGGTCATTGGCAGACTCTGACCACAACAGTTCACAGTCAACAGCAACTGAGCAACCACTCTAGCCTTGTCAAGCTCGCGTGATCGCCAAATGATCAGCATCCCTGTGGCGCTGACGCAAATGGAAGACGTGTGTCTGACTGAACAACCAGAGCGCTCGGTCCCGTTGGTGTATTAGGAACTTCCTTGTTTTGTAATTTTAAGCGTCTCTCAATTGCTACTTCTTAACGTCCAGTTTGCGGAAAATTTGAACAAGACATTTTTACGTAAGTATTATTGGGTAGATAAAGCAGCAGCACCACATGTGTGTTACACTAGGAAAGAACAACACGTTTCTGAGGATGGAGCGATGGATTGTTCTGCTGTGAATGATGGAGTACACTGTGTACTTCAAAAAGGTGATTTACAACCTGCGGATGTCAGTTGATTTTTTGGTTCGGAATAGTAAGCATAAGTTCGGCGGTCGCAGCGCCACCCAGTGGATCAGCACAAAATGGTGATGATATTGGAGATATTACAACCGAAGTTGCTGTTGCGTCCGTAGAAGGGTGTTGTAAAACAAAAATATATTAGCTCTTGTAACTGTTGAGAGACAATCCGCTCCGGATTCGGGGGCACTTTGTTGCTGTTTCACGCACATGCTTATCACATACAAGTGCTGAAAAACTGTAACTTGCCCTGGAGGATGGTTTAGGCATGCTTAAATTGTATGAGGTAGCACTGTGTCAAGCCGACTCGTTGCTGTTCACATTGTTGATCTGTCAAGCCTGTCAGTTTTCTGCGTCAAAAATTGGCACTTTGTTTTCTTGTCAATCTGTTGCTAGGCGCGCTTTAAATGCATCGACAGGCGGGGCTTTTTGACTGACAGCACAATAAAATCAAGATAAAGATGTTTCACTTGTTGTCCATAGCACTGCACGCTGTACCCAATACAAATCTCGACCCAAAGCGAAGCTTCAACCATCGTTTGAAAAGTAACATGCAACTTGCAGTGCTATATGTACCTTCAGCCTGTATTTTGGGAGTCAACCGGCACCTTTACACGTTCGTGTTGTCCATTTTCTCAATTGTAATTTACTAGTACTATTTGTTTCGCGGAGGTTATAAAAACAGCAACACAAATTTACAAGCCATTGCTGTGGTGGTCGTGCATGCAACCTGTTTGCTCGTCCACAAAAATGCACAGTAAAAAACGACAGCAGAATGAATAGATCGTTCACCCACTAAAACAAAATTGACGCACACTGTTGATCAGCATAGCTCTTTCAGGCATGTGGACGTGAGGTTTCGCATAACTGGCAAAGCTACGAGTGCTCAGGAGACGCCCTTAACGGGTAGCGGACTGCTGCGGGGACTCTAGCAGAACGAATTGCTCGAGATTCAGGACAAAGGAAAATAGCTAGCATGGCAGACCAGTTTCGCATCCAGTCATTTCAGCCATACAATTTGGATAGGCACATGTTACCAACAGTTACTCACAATATGCGGGCTTATTCTACCACCACACATTTGGCCAGTCTTCTGCTGGATTTGTAAGCCTTCCGTTAGGTTACGATTCAAAGTGTCCTGTGATTGCATAACTGTTTTTGTTATCTAGTGACTAAGGGGTATTCTTAACGGGGTCACGGGTCATGACCCCAAAGAATTCACGGATTTTCATTGGTTAATTCAGAGAAGGGGTGGGTGTGCTGTTTTTTGGCCGTGACTCGTGACCCCAGCGGAGTCTAAAGTGTTAATGACAACGTATACACTCCTCCCGGTCACTTTTCGGGGCCGTTTCCGAGCTATTCTTTCGCGCAAGGTCCAATTACAACTTCTAGCTGTCAATGCTGGGCATCAGAATTGACATGGCGTAAATAAAAAAGATGTATACTAAAGAAACCACTATGAGTCATGTTTGCCATCTGCAATCAGACGTTAAAATGCGTGCATAAAACTTTTATACCAATCAAATGATCTACTGCCTTGCAATTGGAGATCAGACATAGGCTGTATGTGCCGATTTCAACACTCTTCATGTTAAGGCTGTCTTTCGGTGTGACTTTCTACACCAATTGGTCATGAACCTTTTTGGAATGCATTTGATCCCACACCTAGTTTCAAAACATATGGTCCCGTGACCCGAGGATTGTGACTCCGTTAAGAATGGCCCTAAGGACAAGTCAAAGGTTAGGTAGTGGTATATTCTCAGGTGAGGTACGATGTCGATGGGAACATTATAAGCATGTATATTGAAAACAAAATAAACGTTCATAGAATCGCTACTCCACAGAAAGGATAATTCCGACACCCATAAATTTGATGCGATCCTGTGCAATGATCTTTCATGTTGTTTAATTAATTGTCTCTTTTCTGTGCCAGACTTTTCACCTAAATTAGTCTGTGCCAAATTCCGAGCACAGACTATTTTTGCACACAGACTAATTTCGGTTGGGAGCCAAAACCGAATCCAAAATTCGTCCTCGAGGGGACTCGAACCCCCAATCCCCGCCTTCGGAGGGCGATGCCTTATCCATTAGGCCACGCGGACTTGTTGGTAAACAGGAAACACAACTAAATATATATATCCTAAATTGTCCGACCTGTGCAATATATGCAGATTTTCTTTTACGGTAATGGAAAAGCTGCGGGAGACTCGAGAAAATATCCAGTGAAGTGGAGGTGCGTTGAAAAAGGTGGTACAAGTACGCAGAAATTCATTACTGTGGATGGTCTGCAAAATTGTATGACATGTACACTGATTGCTCTAGTGCCCTCAAAAGTCGCACGTTTCAGCTTGACGACAAAGGTGTAATGGGAAAGAATTGCCTATCTTGACTGGCGGATTTGCTCGCGTAAAAAATCAAAGCTGGTGATTCGCTTCAAAATATTAACTGTAGATGGTTCGAAACATGATACATGTATACAGGATGAGCTTTGTGTCCTGTCTGTATGCACCCACAAACAAAAAAGCCTCACCTGTCGTGAAGCCGCTCGTATCTTCGTTGTCACCAATAAGCTCGTATTGGCGATACGATCGTCCTCTCGAGTACGAGAGCCTTGTCATTGCTCTCGAACTAGGGCAACACTTGAATTCTGAACAGCACGTTGCTGTGTTTGATCAATACAGTGCCATGGACCTCGTGGGATGTATCTTGCGCAGGTAATCAATCTAATCATCAGTCGTCTACAACTCATCCTTCTCTGTGTTGAAAAAAAGAAGCAAATTTCACAGCTGCAACACAGTTGACCATAAACCATTCAAGGCTGCGCCTTTGTTGCCAAGCTCTACTATTGTTCATCCCTTTCCATTCTTCCTACGTTCCAATTTATGAATCAAATGCTTCTAGACTTAACAAAATCAAGCGTAGATTCGCAGCTCAATGCGGGTTGTGCGGGTGTGAGGCTACCTAAGGTATAAAATAATAGACTTCTCTTTGTGCATCCGAAACGACAAATACGTTTAACTCGCGTGTGGGTCAAAACGTGACCTGATAAGCGCTCGTTGTATCCACGAAACGGATTATTGGTAGCGCATAGTAGCTTTATGTGCTGCGACGAGATTCACTTCTCCTTTCCGAATCCGTTCTATCCACGATTTTTTAGCGAAAGACGAACATTTCCTCACTGCTATACCCGTGCACTTACTCCTTTCGCATTGGAGAAAGTGCTACGAATTTTGACCACATAAATCGTAGGTATTCGGGAAATGAGCTCGATTCCATGATTGTGGGCGCAGGTTCTGTTCATTGTGTGCTCGCAAGCCGGCTGAGCGCCGATCCTATGACTAAAGTGAGGACATCAGAGAAGTGATGACCGTACACTACCAATACATAAATTAATCCCGGTCAAATCGCAACTTTTTGTGATTTCGTCTCGTTTGTGGCTCGCAAACACACTTGGCCCCTCTAGCCTAATAATGTCTAAGTTGATTGGCACCTTCGCTCTCGGGTCCGCCGTCGGTGCAGCCGCGGCTACGCTGTTCTTCCGTCGCCCAAAGACTCTGAAAGCTCTGCCAAAGCTGTACATTTACGATCATTGTCCGTTTTGTGTGCGTGCGCGGATGATCTTTGGCCTGAAAAAGGTTCCCCATGACCTCGTGTTCCTCGCGAATCATGACGAAGCGACCCCGATCGGTCTTGTGGGATCGAAGCAGGTCCCGATCCTGCAATTACCCAATGGATACGCTTTCCCAGAGAGTCTCGACATTGTCAAGTATGTGGACGAACACTATGGCGGTCCCGCCATCTTGGCCCCCTCGGCTGATCGTAGTGACTTGAAACAGTGGATTCAGGACACTGCCGATGTGCTCCGTCACTTGTATCATCCGCGTTTTCATGCCGCTCCATTGGCTGAGTTTGCCATGTTCCAGAGTCGCGAGTACTACCGCATCAAAAAGGAAAAGACGATTGGCTCGTTCGAAGACGCCCTGGCCAAGACGCCCGAGCTAGTGAAACAAGCGAACGCGTTTTTGGAACAATTAGCCCCCATGTTGCACTCGAATCGCTCAGTAAACGAGAAACTGAGCTATGACGACATTGACTTGTTTGGTCGTCTTCGGGGTCTCACACTTGTACGGGATTTGAAGTGGCCACCCAAGTTACGAGAATACATTGACTACATGTCTGAGAAAACGGACATTCCGCTGCTTGACAACATGGCCGTATACTAAAGACAAGAAAGGGGCTCGTGCACTAAGAGAGAGAGAGAGAAAGGAAGAGAAAGAGAGAGAAATGCCGCTGATGATAACAAGAAAATCAATTTTGCAGTCCTAAACCGGTCAGATAAGGTAATAGCTACTCTGCTGCCTTCAAGTGGCAACTGGAAACTGTTGTACTAAAAAAAATTAAGCATTTCTCTAAAATTGATTGGTATCTTGGAACTTAAACTCGACAGATTTTCCACCAGACGAGTATGAATCTTGCTGCTGTTGATCGCTAGGAAGGGTACCGTCCGGTTCTCTCGTGTTTTGCGTTGGTGCGTAGTAATTCCATGCGTGGTATCGTTATCATCAACTACGTCCTCGTAGTCCTCATTGCTTATATGATACCTATTCACTCATACCGTTCAAAGTTCGAGCAGTCAGTCGACTTAAAATAGATGGCGAGCAATTGCCAAAGCTTCCGCGAATCCTTCTGTTCCACATGGTGCGTTTCGAATTCTGGAAATTTGGCAGCAAGATCAGTAAACAAACATTACCGAAGTCTGTTTAGTGACCACTGGAAATGGATGCATCAAAAGCAACATCAGTGATATGACGAACAGCGGAGGGTCATGAGCTGCTGTGATGGAGCCGAGCAGTGTACGTGGTTTCTACTTTCCCACAGGTGACTCAGCAGGACCCTCGCTCCTTTCTTCGAGAACCCGTCCACAGGGTGTGTCACCTCTAAACCATGCCCGGTAAAATTATATCTTGATGATCTACAGTAGTAGGAAAAAATCGACTCGTACAACGGATCTCATCGACCTGTCCTACCGTCTCATTTTTGCGAGCAACGTAATTCTACGTCAGAAAAAGTTCCACTTCAGCGTTTTCATGTTCATCCGTCCATGAAACTCATCGAGCTAAGCTGGACACTGTATGGACAAGATAGAAAATGACGTTGGCTTCGTTGTAAGCCCTCTTAAAGCGCACGAGCCTACACTGCCATCAGCCCTTGGGCTTTTATAATTCTGATAAAAATTATGCGAAACACAGGCAAACATAAAACGCACTTTCATTAAAGTATGAAAATAAAGAAGCGTCTAAAATTGACTTTTGTAAAATACATGTTGCTACCAAACTCATATGTTAATCTAGAGTCAGAGCGCAAATACATCACAGAAGTGATAAATAGTTTTCAGGTTCTTCAGCGCTGCTCATTTTTTTGTACAGTATACAAATGTGTAGTGTACAGCGTTTCTAACGCCTGCTCCAAATTCTCCCTGTCCTTCGTTCCTCACCTGGTTGAGAATATTTTGTCCGATGGCTTTTGTGCTTTTGAAATGGTAATGGAGTGTCGGTTGATAGCTCGATATGTGAGCAAGCAGCAAGGACAACGATAGTGCAAGGATTGCTGTCTCGTAACTATGGAGGTGGTATCTGTACTACCGCCGCATCAGACAGCACACTTGGACACTGAAGCAGATCAGTCGTAGATAATACATGTAGCGGTAAAGGCTAAATGTACTATCTTCTACATCTTCTACTGGTGTAACAAACTACTAAGTAAGCTAATGTTGTAAATTTTTGGAAATGGCAAAACTGCCATCGATTCTTTTATGAAAGCGCATAGACGTAATTACCTCTATAGTAGGATGTGATATGGATAAGGCTCCATCACCGTCTCGATGGTGACCACTTTCTACTCTATTCAAGTACACATACCAATAGAGCAAAGGTCCAGTTTCTCATCCTAGTCCGATCCCAGATGGATTTGAAGCTGGCTTGCTAGAAGCCCTTGGTTTTTAATATACAACCAAACAAGTGAAATTGCCATTCCTAAAAAGACCGCATTTTATAAATCCTACTTTAATCTCCAGGATTTAGAGAGTGTACAGTTCACTTCTAAGCTCCAACCACAGATCATTCCGGAATCAGCCAACCAAAAAGACGAAAGTTCCTCCTCGTTCTTAAGCTCAGCTCAGGAATGCGAATGCGACTCAGCGCGTTTCTCGCGCTAATTGTCGCCACTTTCGTTGCCAATTGCATCAGCGGGATAGTTGCTACAATTGAAAGTAACAATGAAAAAAATAATACACACGTCGTCTCGAAGGAAACTCCACAGATGGCCGCCGAGACAGCGTTGGAGGACAACGAAGAAAGGGGACCCAGTGCTAGTATCGCTTCTCGTGTGGAAAGTCTGCTTTCAAAGGGTCGCCAACAATTACGTGGTATGAATGTGCGGGGGAAGACCCAACCAGTGCCAAAAATCAACCGACACGAGTACGTGGAGATTGTGAGGTCCATGTCGGATAAAATCCAGAAGAATCCTTCAAAGTGGAGAATTTTCTTCGATGCTGTGAAGGATGTGGTCGGCGTCACCCTTGCAGGTCTGATCGTTATTGGTATCCTTGCCATGCTTGCGGAACGCTATAATTGGATATACTGAATAAGGTCTGTTGTGTTTCTATTTTTTGCGATTAATTGTGTACATTTCTAAACTTTATTCTATGTGTTTGACACAGAAGTTCGGCGCGGGTGCTCAAGCGAGATTGAAGACCGGCGCCACGTTCAGTTAGCTCGTACCAAATGTGGTTCGTAATGTTTCCAATTCATACATGAGGGGATCGAGTGCGTCAGAAGTCAAGTAGGAATATGGCTACTGTCTAATATCGGTTGTCTTTTTTGCGACGCATCCATAAATGTATTTCACTTCATAGTTCAGTTTTTTCAGGTTTCGTACTCCAATGTCGCTGATGAATGGCTCGATGTCCTTATTTGCGGGCGTCTGCCATTTAAGTTTGCATGCGTTTCTACTTTTCCTGTCGCAGAGATTTTGTGGCTTGGCTACATGTACGGAGCTTGATATCTCCAACTTTGCCGCTAGTGCAACGGTCATTCGATAGCTGGCTCAACGGTAGTATGCAAGATTGAAAGTCTCGTCGTGCATGTGGTCGCTCATCTGATGCTCAAAGATCTCGACCATGCAGTGGTTTATAATCCCCATCACATGGAGCACGACACGCTCTCCGTAAAGTTTACGCCCGAATTCACGAAACTGGTGCTTGACGTACTCCCTCCTGGACGGACGACTATCCCTTCGTCGAAACCCATGCGACGTCGTCATTCGTTAACTCGCAGCTTATGTCGCAGTCAAATCCTAACCTTTCCGACGTTATGACTACGGAAAGGACCATCTGTAGGTTAGAGTCTCACCCATTGACATGCGGAGTCGTAATCCGACTACTGTACATGTACATACTGTATTACCGGTATATGTAACTTTCCAATCCAAAGGAACATTTTATGGTCCATACATAATAATAAAGAGGACAAAATTTAACACACCGCGGTTGTGCTACCGAGCGCTATTTCCGATCCCGGGATCCTAGACTTCTTTCTAGACTTCGAATGCTTCTCAACCGCAGCCGAGCGGCGTCTGCCCAGGCTTGGTCAAATACTTTGTTAAGTACCTCAGGAAATCCAGAGCTTAAGTAGGCTGCCGCCTTCCACCACGATCGCAGCAATACGATCCTCTAACGCGACTATAGATAGACCCGCCCCGAGAGCAGGCGCCGGACACAGCAGCCGTTGGCTGTGATGCTAACGGCGGCGAACTCGTCTACGTGAGAACAAACAAGCAAACATATATCTCGCGAGTCAAGATCACAGATCGCTGCAGCTTTTACCAGAGCTAGTAGACCTGCCCCAAAGCCAAGCCAAGCTCGCATCGATCATAGAATACGCCTTAGACCAAACGCATTCATCGCACACGAGCAGCCCATTTTGGATCCGATATGCATGGTCGTGCCCTCCAGTACGTTTGTGATGCGTGGGGTGACCAGATCGACCTAAAGCAGGTCGTCTGTGACTTTGAAATGCTTTCTTCTCCGCCGTACGAGACTGAAACGGATGCTCTTTTTTTTTCATTTCAAACTACCGGTAGTCTGTTCACACAAAATGTCCACGCTCCATATCCCAGGTACCGAGATCACGATTACAATGGAGAAAGGCATCTTTGGCATGCTTACCGTCGTTGATACCGCCAAAAGTACTCGACAAGCAGTTGTATCGGTTCGATCACGCCTCAGGAACCGAGGAAGGGACGACGGTATCAAGTATTCGAAGCAAAAAAGGTGGCACAGAGTTTTGGGTCCATTTATTTAAATCACGTGTACGAACGACTGTTGACACACAGAGGAACAATCCCCTCGAACGCGTCAATCGTGAGGCTGAACGCAGCAGCCTTTCGGCACGCTACAC
>MIQA02016821.1:0-17414 GCA_001887855.2 Sclerospora graminicola
ACCCGTTGATCGGGGCTGATTACACTCACTTAGGTGGACTCGGTGACGAAAAGGATGATCTTGATCAGGTCGGAGGGTTTGACCTTCTCGAGACGGGGGGTGCCCTCGGGTGGAAATCTTCACCGGAGAACGGGTTGGGGTCGATACTTAATCAGTATCTAGGCACTGATCGGGAAAGTTCGTCCGATCAGGCCAGCCAATGAGAGAGAGAGATAATAAGAAACCAAGAAAACGCGATCAAACCACGATCTTCCACAGTAATCCACAAACGTTATCTCCACAAAACCTTTTCCAATATTATTGACGTGTTCCAAACACGTGCGCGTTGAGGGTGAGGTTCGATCACCTAAAACAAACCCGTCGGGGGTCTTCCGGTAAGCCAAAATGCGTCTTAGCGCGTCTTAACCGGGAAATAGATGAGCAAGAGGGGATTAATCAACCCTGTGCTCCCAATGACCGCACACGTGGCGGAGCGACTCTTTGCTTTAGGGGGGAAATCTAAACCTGTTATTATATATGCAATGTCCTATACCTGTGTACCATACCTCAACTCATGCCTGACCTTTACTTCGAACCTATTTACTTCGTCGCACGGTTGCGTAACACTCTCTTGCCCATCGTGGCTGCACCTTCAAGCTGACCTGTACCGATTCTGCCCTGATCATGACCCGACTCTTCAAAAGATCTTCAACCCATCCTGATCTTCAACAAACGACCTTGAAACCACTTGAGACCTGCTCTTCAGCACTTGTGCACTTCATATATAGTCCGACCAAACCGAGAACTTACTTGCCCTTGCATATCAACGCTGATCAGAGGCTGATCGGCCCTGATCACGATCGACATAGTGATCGACCAAGTGATCAGGTGGTGATCAGGCTGGTCAGCCCTTGATCACCTCGGGGACGCTCTGGGTCATCATCACCACGGCTCAACTCATCTTCCAAACCACACTTCCGATCTTTATGCCTTGTCAGGACAACCATACAACACCGATCAAGGCTGATCAGGCCTTGCCACATCATCTTCGGACCAACCAAAGGTTCACATCACTCATGCAACCTGTTAATCCACCTGCCCGATCTTCATTCATCATTTGATCTTCATTCTTCGGGCATGACAGGCCGATCAGGCTGTAACTTCGTATCATAGCCAGCTTCAACCACTATATCATTCAGAGATCGGCTGGTCATCTGCCCTTGGTATGTCATGTCAACAGTCACTATTTCTTATTACATCCACGAGAACTCCACTTAGTGACTGTGATAACGATCGTGATCGTGATCTCCATCATTCCGCCAGTGCCTGGGACTGGGCTTAACGACCATACTTGGCTGATTCTTCCACGTCGTAAATATCCGTTGGCCACCACCTTTTCTTCTTAATCGTGATCAACCTTTTCCCACCCATCAACCGTCATATGTTGATGGGTGCTCTATCGTCACCAATCAACGGCCATGTGTGGTCCACTTCGGTCCCAATATTTTTCGATCGCTTCACCACACTGACATCTCACCCCCACCTGTTTTCAAGACGTCCTTTTAAAGACGTAGAGTGGGTGGCGCCTGCCCGGCAGTCGTTTCGTCAAACGTTCTGAGTCGCTCTCTCTCTCCCTCTGCCTGGCCGCCCCTCTACGTCCATCGTCTCACTCGAGATTCTGCCCTTAAAAGCTCACCACCATGGAAGTTCCTCGACCAGCTACAACTACGACAACGACTGATTCGATGGCGGCGAATCCTCCTACGACTGCAGCATGGCGTGCCTGGGATTTTTCACTCCGACAATTAATCTATAAATGCTTTTATTATGACCAATAAAAGGTAAATAAAAAATTTCCACGATCTTGGGGTACGGAATAGTAAAAAGCATGGTACGGAATAGCCCCGCCCAAGATACCGAGACAAAATATTGTCTCTTGATACCGATTTAGTCGGTACTACTGTAATACCGAGATTAGTATGGACGGTAAATACTATCAATACCGAGTACCTAGATTGGCACTGACGGTGAATACTATCGATACTCAATACCATAATTTCAGACTTCGGTAGTGATAGATACCAACATTACTAAGGGCGGTATCGGTACGGTACTATTCATACCTACTTTGAAGTTCCCGGTATCGGTATCGGTAGTGTTTAGTACCGGCGGTACTAACGGTGGTACTACCGGTACCAATAACGCACACCCTGTGCCAAATATAGGGGGAAGTCTATATTCAACTTACGTTTTGGCTAAATCCAACTAAGTCTCAGAAGTGGTTAGGGTTGTCAAATAATGTATAACTTTAGTTACACTTTTGTGTCCAGTAGACCTCCTGGGCTGAAAGTTTGTTTATGCGAAAAGTGATGACAAATTCCGAAAAACAGACACTGCTTTACAAAATGACGAAATCATATCGCAAACATTGAAGGCACTGGTTGCTGTTACCGACTGGGGCCCCTCTTTTGGACACGATAAAGTGCATTTGCTACCGATTGGACCGAATCGGTAGCCATTATTCGGTAAATGTACAGACTTGCATAAAACGCGACTATACGTATAGCTGGATAACTGACTTGGCAGGAAAGCCAGGGGCCTCTTCAAACCAACCACGTGTCAATACATTCGATGCATATAATTTGAAATTTTTAAATTTAAGCGAAACAGTTTCCAGAATCTCCTTAGTCATTTTCTTCTCATACTAAAATCAAGTTAAAAATTGCTGACTTGCCTCAAGGCAGAGAGAGACTTCATCTGACTCTGTCGCCAATAAAATCAAGTTAAAAATTGCTGTCTTGCCTCAAGGCAGAGAGAGGGCTTCACCTGACTTTGTCGCCAATATTGCATGCAGGTAAATAGTTGCCAAAATTCTCTAAGTCATTTTTTCTTATAGTCAAAGCAAGTTTAAAATTGCTATCTTGACTCAAGGCAGAGGGATGACTTTACCTGACTCAGTCGCCATCCTCATATCAACAGAGAACTTAGCAAGTTGCATTATAGTTAGCAATAAAATAGTCTAAAAAGTCCTTTTCCACGACACTTTGATAATACATAATCGATCCAATGCAGTCGTCGACGCTGGTAAATGAGTCGACAACATCCTTCAGTTGTCTCCATGATGACTCCAGCCGGTTATTGGTGTTGTTGCCAAGTGTAACAGCGTTCTGGCGAGTGTAAGCGCACCACATCTCCTTGCAGTTGTCCCAGTTCTTTGTAAAGTAGGCGTCGAATTTATTCTGGAGTATATGACTTGAGTCGGTAGCGCGACCGTCTGGTGAATGACAGGTTTCATTATCGCGATCGGTGGTGTTACCGATCGAAGCGGTGCTGTCTGTTTCCAGGCGAAGTAGATGCTTCATGTACGTCCGGTGCTTCGTGTACTCTTGTTCAGTCTTCGCATACACGAGCAACTCCACTAGTCCCTTCAGTCTCTCTTTTTTCCATGCTGTAAATCCATATTCATCGGAAGTAATTTCTTCTCGAAGCCACTTTATGACGTGGAACTGGCACAGTAATATCCGCGCAGAGGGAAGAGCAGCAGACAAAACAGACATTTCGGTAAAATCTTTATCAATTATTATGCACTGCACCTTGTGCCAGTTCTCGTTGTGGATCTTGAACGTCTCGATAGCAGTTGAAAGCGTTTCGGCACGCTCATTCTGGATTAGGGCGTGCTGCTCATATTGCCCTTTACCGAAAACGCCGTGTGCCATGAAGCTGAATACCTTGTATTTCGAGGAATTAGTTCCATGCGTCGCGTCGATCAGAAAGACCTCTGGAAGGCGAGAGAAAATGTCACGCATGTGTCTCGTCTGGAGCGTGATACATGTGGCAACATTCTAAATCACACAACACTTTTTTTAATACATATATTTCATTTAATACGTTATATTTCAATTGTTACCTTATCTTGTATCCGTTCCGTGAAGATACGTCCTATGTTTCCTGGCTCTTCTTCACAAAAATCTCTCATCCATCCTCGCAATCTGTCCGCTGACGACGTCACTCCTCGCTCGAGCGTCTTCAGTTTCCTTAATAAATTCGTCATGTCCCGGGCGTTTGGTGAGGCATCTGAATTTTCGAGAATGTATTTTCGAATACTTTTCTTTTTCGCTCCAGACTTGCGAAGTAGATCCACTGTATCCAACACTTCTTGGCTCAGCGCCAACCGGTTGGCAGGATACTGTGCGTATGCAATCTGGGAGAGCCGGTGAGAATGCTTCAAGTCGAAATTGGTGACTGCAACAACAAACTTGTTCTTCTCCTGTCGCCATTGCACACACATGTTGATCTACACACACGAAAATAAAGATACGAACACATTGAACAAATTGTATACAGACATCTTGCAATAATAACACGAACACGTACCCTTGCCCCACATCCCATGGACCTTACTTCTTGCCGCAGTCGTTTGCCAGATCCTCGGGACTTGTACTCTCCAGCGTGTGTACATTCTAGCGTGCGGGCGTACGCCTTCCACTCATTCGGAATGATTTTAGCATTCGATTTGGTGGCCCCAATACGCCTGTTTCTTTCTTCAACAGAAGTTGAGGAGCGCAAACGAAAGTGCTACAACATATATGTTAAATTACATATTTCCATAAATAAACAAAGCCAATTGGAGTTCGTTCGCACCTGAATTGGTAAATCAAAGAGTAAACATAGTAGAAATACGTCAATAGAGTGAATACCAATATAAATAAAGAGAGTAGAAGTTTTTTCTCACCTGACATGATCAAACAAACAGCAAATACGTTAGAAAGACATCAATAAAGTCAATACCAATATAAATAATGACAATAGGAGTTGTTTCGAACCTGAATTGGTAAATCAAAGAATAAACATAATAGACATACGTCAATAGAGTGAATATCAATACAAAAAAAACATTAGAAGTTTGTTCGCACCTGACATGATCAAACAAACAGTAAATACGTTAGAAATACACCAATAAAGTCAATACCAATATAAATAATGACAATAGGAGTTCGTTCGCACCTAAATTGTTAAATCAAACAGTAAATGTGTTAGAAAGACGTCAACAAAGTCAATATTAATATAAATAAAGAGAATAGAAGTTTGTTCACACCTGACATGATCAAATAAACAGTAAATACGTTAGAAATACACCAATAAAGTCAATACCAATATAAATAATGACAATAGGAGTTCGTTCGAACCTGAATTGGTAAATCAAAGAGTAAACATAGTAGAAACACGTCAATAGAGTGAATATCAATGTAAATAAAGAGAGCAGAAGTTTGTTCGCACCTGAATTGGTAAATCAAACAGTACATAAGTTAGAAACACGTCAATAAAGTCAATACCAATAAAAATAATGTCAATAGGAGTTTGTTCGCACCTGCCAATATAAAACAAAGAGAAAATATGTTAGGAAGACATCAATAAAGGCAATATCAACATAAACAAAGACAGTAGAAGTTTGTTCGCACCTAGAAAGGGTAAAAGAAATACATCAGATATTAGTATGAGCATCAATAAAAGTAATTATGCAATCCTTCGCACCTGATATGATCGCGCTTCATATACAGTCATATATTCGTTTACTTCATCCCAACTTGAAAATTCTCTTTCTTCGAGCGGAGGTCCAACTGCTGCTTCCTTGTCTCTGTCGTCACTTCTCTGCTCCGTCTTGCGGCTCCTGCCTCCCCCCCTCCCCCTTCTCCGTCTTGCGGCTCCTGCCTCCCCCCTCCCCCTTGTCGTCATCATAGCTGCTTCCACTCGAACCACAACGGCCCCTGTCGTCGTCCTCAAAGCTGCTGTCCCCGCTGCCAGACGTCTTCTTGGGGGAGGGTTTCCGGGTACGCTTACGTGCCATTTTTCGCGCCGAAAATCTTTTTGGTTTTATTTAAAATTTTAAATGTGTGGTGGAAGTATACTATACACCGTGCCGCTCGCCGGTTAGGGGGCTGTGTAGAGTCAGGCGGTTGGAGAACATTCCTCGAACATTCTTTTTTTCGTCCAATTGCAATCGGTGACTGTAACCACTCTCATAAACATTGAAACATCTGTAGATGCTGATAAATGACATAGAAACTCGACATCATCATAAAAAATCCATTGATTTCCTGGCAGGTCGATCTTTGCGCAAAAAGTCAATCGTTTAGGAAATCACTCGCTCTCTTCCGCTCCATACTACCACATTCCAAAATCTGTCACTCTTCTCTCAAATCTCATTTTAAAACAGCCTCCGAATACACCGCTACTATGCGCAACCAACACGATTCATGAACTTCTACAAAATAATAATAATAATAATACATAATAATAATAATAATAATAATAATATAATAATAATAATAATGAATAATAATAATTATAATAATAATAATAATAATAATAATAATAATAATAAATAATAATAATAATAATAATAATAATAATAATATAATATAATAATAATAATAATAATATAATAATAATAATTCACAGCAATGTGGTGTTTGACACGTGGATAATTTGGGTATTAGTGGTGTAATCATTTTCATGGCAGACCCAAGAAAAAGACTCATAAGCCGTTACTACTGCTGCTTAAAAGCTTAGTGGGTCTACGTGTGCGTATCTATGAATAGAATGACTCATTTCTGGAAGGCGTAGTGCAGGAAGTTGCGCAGGATACGGACTTTACGCTCTTAGATGCCTGCGAAACCAAGCCAAACGTGGGACCATAAATGTCACGCTTTTTTTTAAGGATATCGTTTACTTAATTTGTATAAAGGGCGCGAAATTAGTGCTGGATGAGGTGTTTGACATGGGCAAGACGGTGTTGTACGTTCACATACCCGACAGGATCAACATCAAGCAGCATCTTCAGAAATATGTGCGTCAGGCACTGCATTTATCGGGATCCGTCTGGATTTAGTGATTACGTCTTTTCATTTATGTAGACTCGAATGCTGCGGCGAGCGCTACAACGTATACAAGAGCAAATAATAATAATAAATTTAGCGTGTATCTATTATTATCAGTTGCATTTTCCAAAAACCCACTTCCGCTAAATATGAGACGGCCTTTTGGTCGCTTCATGAATTTTCTTCATACCAAGGAGAATATCTTGATTGTGCGCTTCCAATATTACCCTGCAAATCAGCTTGTAGTAGTGAAATGAGAACAAGATGAGACACTTTGGGCATGTTCCTTATACGACAAGTTTCCGCGGTTTGTTCATTATTCTTACACACGCACCTCGTCCCAATGCATAGTGGGCGTATGGTTGCCAAAACCTTTCAATCCGCGATAGGGTTTTCTCTCGTCTTAATAGTGATGTTCGCGGTTGCAGCACCTCCTGACCGACAGTAATATAATAACGTACAAAGCTAAATACATGTAGTGTACGTTTACACACTATTAAGACGAAGAAAGGATGCGTTTCGTAGAAACCTGTTGATTGAGTAAAAACTCAATCTTTGGGTATTTTGTTACTCATTTCGGAAAATTCAGGATGCATTTCATATAAAATTAAATTAAATCCAAAAAAGGTTTCTGATTTCGCATTTCCCACACCTTTTCACGATTTGAGTCGAAATCTGCGCAAACAGCCATTTGGTGTGCATTTTCTGATCTTGAGCGTTAGAGGTCTAGTGTACCTGTATAACTCGAGTTTTGACTGTTCAAGACAGAATCGTACCAAACAACCACTACTGGAGACGCGAATGCTGTATCAAGTTGAGCTGGCTCTGTGTCTTACCGCTACCGACCAATTTTGACCACATGCTCTTCCGCATATTCAAATGTAGCATTATACATTTTTCAAAGTCACCACTAACCAAGTTTTTAACAGCCTTCAATCGTAAAACATCGAACACGGACTGAAATTCATTCCTATCATGCACCGCGGCGTTAAACCACATAATGTCATGATTGACCACGAAAAACGCCGGTTGCGTTGATTGATTGGGGTCTTGCCGAGTTCTACCACCCAGACCATCAATACAATGTGCGTGTAGCTAGCCGTTACTTCAAGGGGCTAGAGCTACACGTGGACATGCAAGCGTATGAATCTTCGCGAGTCTAGATTGCATGTTCGCAGCTACATTCTTCAAGAAGAAGCCGTTTTTTCATGGCCACGATAATAGCGACCAGATCGTGAAGATTGCCAAGGTGAAAGGCACGGACGAGCTGTTCGACTGTGGTGAAGTGCTCGAGAAGTTAACGGACTAATGATGATGGATGCCCGCACCGGATTGGCTGAAATGTCACCCTAAGCCGGATGCCCAGACCGGCCAGTAATAAGATGCAATTTGGGACTGCCAGGCACCCTTGTAGGCGGTCGGGCGGTGCCTGGCTGGAAATCAAGTCGGCGGACCTGACAAGGGGCGAGGATAGTCGGATAAGCGGGCTGAGCAGACGGAAGGACTTTGGAGGCGTGACGGCTGAGGCGCGGATGGCGGACGTCCAAGATGGCGGACTGTTCGTAAGGATGGAGAGAAGGGAGCCTGAGAGAAGAGTATTGTTCTAGTGGAAGGAGTATGCATCGGGATCGTAGGAGAGACTGCCAAGGGATTGCTAGCGTCAGCGGCCGAGAGGCGCGGATGGGTGGCTATCCGGCCGAACCGTCCGGGTACAATGTACCATTCGGACTGGTACCATATGGGTTCGGTGTACCGGCCGTACCGGTACACAGAGTCGGAGTTAGCCGGGTTGCGTTGGGTAAGGTACATGACTGGTCAGACGTGTTATTTGAGGTAGGTTACACAAAGGGAGTATTGGACATAGGATAAATCAGTATACGTTTCGCTTTCTTAGACGCAAGTCGCTTTTATTGGTTCACGGCAGAGGGCTAACAAGGTCCCCTCTTGCTGTTATTGGTTTACCCGGGGAAGGTTAAGTTAACCCACCGGAAGTCCCCTGACCGGGAGTCGCGGCGACTTCGTATACTCACCTCAAGTCGCCCGTGTTTTGAACACGGTATCAAGTATTGGGAAGTGGTGACATTTGGCCTTCTGTGGATACACATTTGGATTCGCCCTTCATTGTTATTGGTTTAGCTGGCCGATCGATTATTCTCGGTCCAGCCGGTACTATACAAACTTCAAGTGTCCTATTGGTTTAGCTGGCCGATCGACTATTCTCGGCCCAGCCGGCACTATACAAAGTTCAAGTATATTACCCAACGAGCTCCCCGGTGACGATTTCCGCCCAGGAGCTACCCCTAGTCCTACACCTCATCTCCCTATTGGACGGATTTACACTTTTCGCCCTAGGGTCCATCAAGAGAGCTAGCCACCCAGTACTGACGGGTACACAAGGTGAGCTTGCAACATGCAACATTCGAGCAGTCGCGATCAAGCGGATGGAAGCGACCGATCCAGCCGGCCGCAAGCCGGATCGGATCATGACTCGGATGGACGGAGTACCCCTCCGGTAGTCAGTCGTCTGGGACCCCCGTGGGTGTTCGCGTCTCAGGAAGATTTTCTGAGAGCGACTACACCACAATGGTGCGCATGCCCGGATCACTTGGTGACCCTGGATATCACCGCGAGTCCCTAGCGGGCGAAAGACCTAAACCTGTCAAATTTGTTGACGATGTTGTGTCAGGTGCATTGGGGGAAGGCATATCGCCCCAAATGCTGCTGAAGATGGAAGGATGCGATGGTCGCCTCGGATTGGGGGAGTTCGAGGTTGACATTAAAGAAGAAGTTACTCCCCTAGAGGCTCCGCCGGGAGCGGATTACGGTACTACTTACAGTGCCGGCCGCTACACGGATGGAGCCGGATCGGACTATGGTGCAAGTCGCCATAGTCCGAGGAAGGATCATGGTTCCGACCATGATCCTAACGAACGAATGCATATTTTGGATATAAAAGAAAAGATAAAGGAAGAAAAAGCGGAAGTCGGATACGACCGGAGTGGGAAGCCGGCCGGATCGGGACCAAGTCGCGATCTGGCCCCCCTACCCCTAAAGAAACCGGATTGGCAGGAATTGGATTATCCGACCTACAAAGACAAACCGCGATTCGAAGAGGAAGAAGAGAAGCAGGACGGCCTATCAACGGATATCGACTTGGAGCGTTCTTTCCATCTTCACGAGTTGGGGCAATTCTTGCGGACGGATAAGGTACTAAAAATAACACGGCCGAAGATCATAGGCGGATTGAAAGGCCCCGTCTCTCCCCCAACTCTCTCAGACGGCCACATGTCCCTCATTAGAGGACTATTCGACCAACTCAAACAAGCCGGCATCAACACCAGCGTATTTGATCCGAACGAGTTGTTTGATCTGAAGATGGACAAGTTGAAGGAGGCGTCCAGCGCCCTGCACGACCACTTGGTACCGCTAGTGGGTTGCTCGCCGCCGTCGAAAAAGATGACAGCTACGACTGGAGTGGCGCCGTCCACGCCGCCGGCGACAAGCAAACCAGCCGGTATACACTCAGGCTCTTCGCAGTACGAGTCTGCCCCTTCGGAGGCGGACTCATCTGATTCATCGGTGGGTATCACCCGCATGACGCTTGGCCCAAGGGAAGCAGCGCGTGTGGCGACAGCCATGAGACTTGGAGGACGTGAGGATCCGGGTACGCCCGAGCGGAAGAACGCCGGCCAGTACAGCGTACAGGCCTGGCGGACAGCGACGGCGGATCCAGAACCGAAGGAGGAAGACGAAGACGCGGATGGACGGATTAAGAAGGAATGCCAATCTGGCAGCCCGGCTGCCCCTCAAGCCGCCCCTCAAGTCGCCCCTCAAGCCGCCCCTCAAGTCGCTCCTCAGGTGCCGGATCACCTGCAAAACATGTTTTCGGCGATGATGGAGCGATACTTGGAAGAGCAACGTCGGCTGAGCGCCAGCCGCGGCAGTCCGAAATCACCGGACCAGCCTGCTCGTCGTGGAACACAGGCCCCCGAACCAGTCCAGTACTATGCGAGGGAGCCGAGTGATGAAGACATGGAGTCGGTGCAGTCCAAGCAAAGTGAACCCCATGCCGCCCCGCCGAGCCGCCAGACAGGTCGCCGGACCGGACGTCGGCCAACGAACAGGAAGCTGTCCCTCAGCGACGTGGATATGGAATCCGTCAGGTCGGCCAAGTACCATTACGATCCGGATGACTTGGATCTGGGGATGGCCCGCCGAGCCCATATGGCCTCGGCCCAAGCGTTTGACGCGGATTCGGGAGCGATCACGAGGGTGCGAATGTCGGCCACGTCCGAGATGAAAGACTTCACCGGACGCGACGCGGACGAGGACCAGGCCGAGGATGGTTGAGCAAGACGAAGTCGGCATTTCTCAGAGACCGGACGTCGGACTATGAAAAATGCCTGATCTTCGGGGATTTGATGAAGGGACCAGCGAAACACTGGATCCAACAGCTCAGCCGGGAAACCCGAGGAAATTGGAGGGGATTGGCCGGTGCGTTCGAGGAGCAATACTGCGGAGCTGGAATGTCAGCGGCGCGACAATATTTCCACTCCAAGAAGCGACCGGATGAGACCCCCTGGAGTATCTCCATCGTTTAAATGTCGCTGGCATGAGAGCGGATATTCCCGTTAAAGAAGACACCAGCCGGTCGGAAGCTGCCCGCGAACACGTGGAACTGTTCATCAGCACGTTGGACGATCGGGAGCTGGCAAACCAGCTGGCGTTAATGCGGGTGAAGAATACGACGGAGCTGGAAGTGACGTTGCGCACGTACCTAAGGGCGAAGAAGCAAGGCCCCAAGGCAGCAGTAGGAACCGGCCGTTTCAAGTCCCGATTTAACGCGGATCAAGGAGGCCGGCCGCCATCTACCAGGACGGCCCGAGCCGTCCGCATGGTCGCCCGAGAGTCAGACGCGACCAGCTCGGAAGAGGAGTATCAGCGATCTGGGGGCGAGTCTGAGGAAGAACAGTATCGGTACCTTTTCTCGGCAGAAGCCAGTCAGCCGTCCAGGCTGCCAGCCGATTCCGGTCAGTCGAAGAGTTTTCCGGCTCGAGCTGACCAGGATTACCCCAAGCGCAAATGCACTCACTGTGGGTCCATCAAGCATGACGACCGGAGCTGCTGGAAGCGGCTGACGTGCAAGAAGTGCGAGAGGAAGGGACACCCGGCGGAACACTGCCTGTTCACGTGTAAGACTTGCGGGGAGGTGCATGAGGCGGGACTGTGCCCAATGGAAGAATTCTACAACCTGATGAAGAAGTGGTACGTCCCGACCAAGCATGCTGGAATGTTGCCGCCCGGAGCGGAAAAGATGTTAAACTAGATCGCTCGCCAGGTTGGAATCTGGCTCGAGCCGAGCGGTCTAGTGTTAGTATCTATGCATATGTCGGTAAAGAGGATAATCAAGAAGCAAAGCAAAGGATAAACGACAATACATGTAAGTTTGACGATTACGTCACCCGGTCCCCGGCCGGTACGGCTGACCCCTTCCTGGTGAGCAGTATACGGACGGATGAGTATTCCCGGTCTGAAGTGCGAATGGAATTGAACTTGTTACCTGGCGAGTCGCGAGGTTATTGGAAGTATCACTCGCCGGATAAATGGTTCAAGCAGGCCAAGGCGGATGGAAAATCAATAACCAGAAAGCTACCATGCTGTTCGACTCTGGCGCAGAAGTGTCTATCGTAGACACCACCTTTGCTCGTAAGGTGGGGTGTGAGATAGACGAGACGAAGCGGCAGGAATGTATAGGCATTGGAGAGAGTTCGTACATGACCCAAGGAAGGACAAGAGTCAAGATTACGTTAGCTGGGTCGCTGGTATATTACTTTACCGCCTGGGTAGGCAAGTTGGCCGGGCAGGATGCAATTTTGGGCATGGATTTTATGGTCCCGGCCGGTATACGGCTGGACTTATCGCATGGAACATTGACGTTGCCGGACGAAGTACAGATCCAGCTGGCCGGCCGGCGGCCCCTATATGGCGCCTACGTCCAGTTCCTCAAGCTAGGTCAGTTTGTAACGGTGCCCGTGGGAAAGGCGGTGGAAGTAATGTTACGACCACACGACCGACGGAGTAAGTTATGGCTGACAAAGGGCGAGTGCTGGGTACCATCCGTGGTTAAAGGGAGTGGACATCTCAACTTCATAAGCGTGACCAACATCTCTGAAAAACCCCTCACCTTGCATGAAGATGTGATTATCGGAATGTGGCTGGCCGAGGATAAAGTGCCCCGCCGGCCGGGCTATGTCACTGTTGGCTCAAGACGCTATATCGAGTGGCAAAACCTGGCTTTCAGGCAACCACCGATCTGGTCAGCGAAGAGGAAGAATTAGAAGAGGGCCAGACTCCGATGGTGGATAAACCCGAGTACCGGACCCCTTCTAAAATATTGACGCGGAGCCGGCCGTCGCCGGATCCGGCCGAATGTATTGATCGAAGCTACGCCCCGATCGCGGAACTGGTTTTGCCCACTCGGAGGGAGACGGACGAACGACAGAGTCGGGAGAAAGGACCAAGCAGAGTTGCATATACGGTCAGCCCCGATGACGGTTGTGACGACCGAAGTGAAAGCGGATCGGCCCAGCCGGCCGAGCAGAATTCGGAAATAGCCGAATGCGGATCGGCCCAGCCGGCCGAGCAGAATTCGGAAATAGCCGAATGCAGATTTGCCCAGCCGGCCGAGCAGAATTCGGAAGCGGCCGAAGCCGATCAAGTCTGCATTCATGAAGGGGGCGAACTATATGTTGAAGGCATGGAAGAACAGATGGCGGTGCTAACGGAAGTGATCCCCTGCCCCCAGCAGTCACTATCGACGATCTACAAGTGGGAGACCCGGATGTGAACACCCCGGAGGAGATCAGCAGATTGAAGGATATTATATGGAAAAGACGACATCTGTTGATCGGACCAGGGAACGCACTTCCTCCGGCCGCCCATGGGGCGGTTTGTGATATCGACGTGGGAGGTGCCAAGCCGGTAGCACAGAGATGCCGAAGAGTCGCCCCCCAATATCGGGAAAAGCTGTCAGAGCTTATCAAAGGTTTGCTGGCCACCAAGATAATTCAGCCGTCCACCTCGCCATGGGCTTCGCCCATTGTAATTATTATTAAGAAGAATGGGGTGGATATAAGGTTGTGCATCGATTACCGGCTGGTGAACCGGCTGACTAAGCTGATGATTTACCCGATGCCGCTGATAAACGACCTGCTGGAGGACCTGGATAAAGTTTTGTGGTATTGCTCACTGGACATGGCCAGTGGATTCTGGGTGGTCTCTATGACCGATCGTGCACGGGAGATCTCTGCATTCGTGACGCCTTTCGGGTTGTTCGAATGGAACCGGATGCCGTTCGGTCTGAAGAATGCTCCGCAGATTTATCAACGGTTGATAGATAACGCGCTGTACGGACACTTCAAGATCAAGGCGGATCAAGATCCGGCTCTGGTCGGGGATGTGTTCGCCGAAGGTGACCCGGAACCCGACCCAAAACCTTCAGTTTTGGGGCGGCGGTCTTACATTGATGACATTCTCGTTACGGCAACTACCTGGGATTTACTGTGTGACAAAGTGGAGAAGCTGATGATTACGTGTGAAAAGTGGAATCTTTCGATTAGTGTGGTTAAGAGTTTCTGGGGAAAGACTAAGGTAACCTATCTGGGTCATCAAGTGTCGATTGCCGGATTGGAGGCTAACCCGAAAGATTTGGAGTCCTTGAGTAATCTGCCCTTCCCGCGATCCCTAAAGGCTATGCAATCCTTTTTGGGGAGCCTGAATTATTACAGTCGGTTCATCGAGGATTTTGCAGTCTATGCGGCGGTATTGTATGAGTTGCGGGAGGTGGATTACCATAAGCTGAGAGAGCAGGATAGGCAGGCGGAGACGCAAGCCGGGCCGGCAATTTCAGCCAATGAGGAAGCGCCCTTTTCGGTTATTTCAGCCAATGGGGAAGCGCCCTTTTCGGTTATTTCAGCGAATGAGGAAGCGCCCTTTTCGGGTTTTTCAGCCAATGGGGAAGCGCCCTCCTCGAGTATTTCAGCCAATGGGGAAGCGCCCTTATCTGCCCAGGCAAGCGACCGATCGCCGGACCCCGGCGCGGCCGGCCCGGACGACCACATGACCCGAGCGATGGTGGCTTTCGGCATGCTAAAGGCGAAGATGGCGACCACACCGGTCCTGAAGCATTTCGATGTTAATAAGACTCCGGTGGTCATCATCTACGCTAACAAGTGGGCCATCTCGGCCGCTCTCGTGCAAGATCATGATGGAGTGTACTGTCCCGTGACCTTCACCAGCCGGACCCTGAAAGTTAATGAAGTTAATTACGGATTGGTGGATAAAGAAGTTCTGGCTCTATTACGGATCTTAGATGTGTGTTATACGATGCTGGTGTCTCGGCCTATCAAAGTACTCTCCAGACGGTCGACCCTATCATGGCTCTTGACAGCGAACGGGATTGACGGTCGGCTGGGGAGATGGGCGGCCCTGTTGTCTCAGTGGTCCCTCGAAGTTATTAAGTGTACTAAAGGGGAAGAGGAAATACTGGGCACACTGGCTGCCAGCATTACCCCCAGGGCAGAAGTGGAGGAAGCACTGATAGCGATCGCACCTCGGAAGCAGCCTCGACAAACTATTGTGTTGCCGCCGCCAACAGTGGGACCCACGGAGGAACTAATGGTTTTGAGTTTCGATGGGTCGGCTAGTGTAAAGAAAGGGGTCGGAGCCTATAGTGCCATTTTGTGGAAGCTGCCCGAATGGAAGGCGGTCGCGGCCGCCTCGGATTTCACGCCTGGCATCACGGTGAACGAAGCGGAGTATAGGGGATTACTGCTGTCCCTAGATCTGCTGGCTGGCCGGACACAGGGGCGGATCATCATATGTGGTGATTCCAACCTAGTGATCCGGCAAATCACCGGAGAGATAGATTGCAAGGCGCCGCGGCTGAGACTGTTAAATGATCGAGTTATGTCCGCCCTGCAGAGATGGCCGGAACACGAATTGCTGCACGTCAAACGAGACTGGAATAAGAGCGCGGATCACTTGGCTACGCTGGCCATGCGCGACAGCGTGGGGGTAACGGTTTCCGATCCGGCTCTGTTATCAGACCTGACGGAGATCAACCGGTTGCCCGAGATCATCCGTCCAGCCAACACGGAAGAGACAATCCGGGTGAACGCCGTTACCCGATCGCAGAAGCGTCGTTCTTCAGCCGATGGCCCATTATCCCCAGAAACAATGACCGAGGGGATAGTTCAACAGTTGCGGGCAGAGCGGATTCTCCAAGCGCAGAACGAGGAAGCGTGGATAGTGGATCTCAAGGCGTACCTTAACGGAGAAGTGAATAAACTGACCGCCGAACAAGCTAAGGAATGTTTCAAGTTGGCCCCGGATTACGAAGTGGACGAAAACGGGTTACTGTTCTTCTACCGAGACGCCGACCAGCCGGAGACCGAGAGAGATAGATCAGCTCGGCTAGTCATACCCGCTACTCTACAACCGGATATTCTCCATCACTACCATGTGAGCTTGGAGGGGGGGCATCAGGGCATCGGCCGGACATATCACAAGGTCAAGACACATTTCCACTGGCGAGGGCTTTACCGTAGCGTTCAGGCCTACGTGGGGAGCTGTCCAGACTGCGAGACCGGGAAAGGCCGGCCGACCATTAGAGGGCGGTCGCCTGGAAATATACAGGTCACTTATCCTTTTCAAGTTATCGCGATGGACCATATCCCGTCCTTACCCAAATCTCGAAATGGGTATACAGAGCTGCTGATCTGGACGGATTTGTTTACCGGGCTGGTTATAGCAAAGGCCAGCTCCACCCGTACCGCCCAACAAGTCGCGCAAAGTTACGAAGAATGCGTGTTCAGGCGTTTCGGGGCGAGCGAGGTCATCCGGCACGATAGGGAGCCCGGATTTATGGCAGACGTATTCCGAGCTTTCAATAAGATCCTAGGACAGAAGCAGAGCGCTACTATGGCTTACCGCCCGCAGGCGAATGGAAAGGCCGAAAGGATGGTTCAGACCCTAACCAGAGCCCTCAAGATGTATGTGGTGGAGGCGGATCAATGCGACTGGGATGAATATGCCGAGAGACTGGTCTTCGCTCTCAACTCGTCGTACGACCGGGTAAGGGGCGATACCCCTTTTTATCTGGCTTACGGATGGGATCCCCGATCCACTTTGGAAGCCGCCATACCAATAGGATGCACTAGAAGCCGGGACAGAGACGCCCGCCGCTGGAGGATGGGAGTGCAGCGCCACTACTCACTGGCGAGGGAACAAGTAAACGAACGTCTTCGACAAGCAATCAAGGACCGCGCCGATCAAAACAACGACCGCGCCGGGGAACATGGCATCGAGCCCGGCTCCCGGGTGTGGCTGTATCTGGATCGGGTCAAGGAAGGCTATGCACGGAAGCTGGCGCATATGTGGCATGGCCCCTTCCGAGTGGCAGAACTGGTCGGGGATCATGCAGTTAAGCTGGTCACGGCCGGTACGGAATACAGCGTGTTCCCGATAGTACATGTCTCCAAGTTGAAGTTGGCGAAG
>MIQA02016822.1:0-12347 GCA_001887855.2 Sclerospora graminicola
GATCAAGGTGGTTGAGCTGGTTCAGAGTCAATGGATATATATATATATAATGCACGAGAACTACATTTGCTTACATGTGAACGATCGATATACAAGATGGAGACAATATTGGGACCTGGATATGAAGTGTGGATATGGAACGTGAAAGTAACCAAGAAGCTGTCGTGATATATTAATGATTATGAAAAGAACGAAACGGAAGCTGGCTATCACGACGATCACGGGCCATACTTCGTGCGCAGACGAGAAATCTTGAGCGCCGGATGATCCATGGGGCTTGATCGGTATTGGTTTCGCCAGGGCTCTTGGTGATCGGCAAAGATCAAGGCATCACGCAACGTGCCGATCGGAGTCGGGTGCCCATAACCAGGATACCACTCCCCGCCGTCGGCCTTGACATCTCGCGCTTCCACTCGGCGAACAGGCAAAGTCGTTGTGATGGTGACCCAGAGAGTTTTCGAAGTGATCTAGGGTTGATCGCTCCGATCACTACCCGATCACTCGGCCGATCGCTATGCCGATCATTGGCCGGCGTTCAGACAGCTGATCACGCTCCATGGTCAAACTTTGAACGCGGCTTGTCATGTCCTGCAAATATTGATCAAGTTTGTCGCGATTTAATCGTAGAGCCGACAGCTGGCTAGCCAGATCAGCAGAATCACGCTTTAGAGTATCGATGACGACCCGACGGTCGAACAACTCGACATTAAGCGCCCGATTAATATCGTACAGGGAACCAATTCGGGAATTGCGCTTCGGAGCCCCAACCGCAATCGGCTAGTTTCCATGGACCCCAGCGTGAGTGGACCAGATCCCTCTACCAGACGAGCTAGCTGCTCCAAGTAATTGACGGGGCGATCCGAAGAAGGCCGAGTGGAAACACTCCAAGGCGGACGATACGAAGTCAGGGTTGTCGTGGGACAGATGAGGCTGGTCGTGATCGTGGCCGCGGTCGTGATCAGGGGAGTCGCTGGATCAGTTGAACTTGGATTGGGAGGTGAGTCGGTGATCGAAGGGGAAGCCGAAGATGCGGGAAAAGGAAGGGGAGATCGTCTCGAGTCAGACATGGGTAGTCGCCAAAAGGGAAATTCGGAAATGGATGAGTCGAACTGCAGTCGTTGCGCGGCTGCAGTTTGGCTCAGGGGCGGCTGTGGTAAAGCGATCTGAAAAATGTTAAGAATGAGGTGGACCACACATGGCCGTTGATTGGTGACGATGGAACACCCATCAAGATGAGACAGTTGATGGGTGGGACAGGCTGATCGCGCATACGACGAAAAGGTAGTGGTCAACGGGTGCTCGTGATATGAAGGAATAAGCCAAGCACAGTTACTACGCCCGGTCCAGACACCAACGGAACAGCGACGATCACGATCGCGATCGGGATAACGTTTATTAAGTGGAGTTCACGTGGATGTATGACAAGATCGGCAGAGACAAGTTAAGATATCGCAGCAATGGTGACGTGGCACATCAGAGACAGTTATCGGGCCGAATTATGAACAGTGCAGATGTTGAAGTGGAATATGATACGAAGTTCCGGCCCTATCGGCCGAGCCAACTGATTATGCCCCAAAATACGAAGATCAGATATGGAATGGAATGGGGCATGTGGAATGGCGAGTCGTGCGAGTAATGTCAAGTCAAGACAAGTGATGATGGCCGGTGGATCTGTCCAGGGATGATGTGAGAAGGCCCGATCAGGCCCGATCGGCTGAAATCGGTGCGATCTGGTTACCCCGACAGGGGATGAAGGTCAGGAATATGGCCGAGTGGGCAAACAAAGTCGCGGTGATGATGATGGTCCAGAGAGTTTCCGAAGTGATCTAGGGCTGATCGCCCTGATCACTACCCGATCACTCGGCTGATCGCTGTGCCGATAACAATCGGGGTTGATCAGCCCCAAACCGGCGTCCAGACGCAAAGGCAGATGAAGTTCTCAGTTAACCGAATTTATAATCAAAGTGGATGGTATATATTATTCGCTCGCAAAAGTCTATGTAGATAAGACAGTTCCAAGAAGACAAGGGGATAACTGAATGACCGACAAACTGATCAAAAAATATCACACACTCTCTATCTTTACATACCAAGCGTAAATATTAACTTAGACGGGTATATTCCGTTGAGATTGAGGCAAAGAAACCGCGTGGGGTTTTTAGCTCTCCCGCTAGTCTCAGTGAAGCCACTACGGCAGCTCGCGTAGACACTCTTAGTGTTCCAGCTGAAAGACACCTCGTTGAATTAAAGGAGCATGCAATAAAATCGCTTGCTAGCGGGTAAGACGCCGCTCACGAGCAAGCGCCGCTTATATCGGGGAAATCCGCGCGTGTGTGTTGATCCCACTTCTTTGAAGCTTTGAATGATGCGATGTATTCTTTTATCCTACAGGCAGCGTTGGCAGCGCGATCACTAGGTATGAGATAGTGCGGGAGCTCGGGCGAGGTGCCACGGCTGTCGTCCAATTCGGCCGACTACGCGGAACGGACAAGCTAGTGGCTTCAAAGGTGCTCAAGACATTGCTTTAAAGAAAATGCGAGACGTTAAGCGTGTGGGTAGACGCATGGTGGTGTCGACGGAATTAGACAAAGTGCAGGTGGAAATTGCCTTCATGAAGAAGCTGCACCATCCGAACCTGTTAAATCTGCTGGAAGTATTTGACGACGACACAGAGATGCTGGTGCTTATGTTGGAATATGCTCCGTTGGAGCAGGGTATGCAATGGTATCCAGAAAGGAGGGTTTACGAAAAGACTAACAGCAAAAACGAGAGTACTTGTTTTGCTGAAGAGGAGCTGCGCGTTTGTGTGCGTCAGCTTCTTCTGGGACTCGATTACTTGCATGAGAACAATATTTGTCATCGGGACTTGAAGCCCGAGAACATCTTGGTTGGTCAAGACAGTACGTATAAAATTGCGGACTTTGAGTCGCGCACTTCTTCGAAGCGGACGCAAATGAAGTCACAAAAGGTGCTACAAGCGACCGGGTCTCTCCAGCAGCAGCGAAGCCGCGAAGGAAGGGCTACGTTTAAACAACAGCTGGTATTTATGCGTTCATGATCCCTGAAACATAAAAAGGTGGTGAATACGACGCATATGCTGTAGATATTTGGGCGTTGGGCATTACGATTTACGCCCTTGCATATGGCACAAACCCGTTTTACAACCCTGATGTTGTGGTACTCTTCAAGATGATTGAAAATGACCCAATCAATTTTGACAACCAGGCTGAGACCAATAGCTTGGGGTGTGGTTTGGTTGATCTGCTGCGGGGTCTGCTGGAGAAAGATCCCGAGGGGCGCTGGTCGCTACAAAAGTGCAAAGAACACCCGTGGGTAATGGATGGTCTGTCCGATCCGAAAAGCGGGAGTAGACGGCTTACGAAGCTGTGACAGTTAGCCCGGAAGATTTAGCGTGTGCTGTGACACGCGTGTCTTCCTTAATTGCTGTTTAATGATTTGAATATTATACAGGAGGTGAAGGCTCATTTGCGGAAACTGAAGGCTCATTATCAGCTCCCTTTATGTAGTCTGTAATTATGCAAACGTCCACTAAGTTACATATATTTGGCTGGTAGATACCGTCAATATTTTATAGGTTGGTTAATTAGCCAGAATATTTTGAAAGTCATATAATAAAGCTCTCTGGTTGGTTGCTCAGTCGGATCAGAATCTTTCTCTTTTATCACATAGTCAGTCACAAATCTTTTACCCTAAGTAAGTAAAAATACTGTTTATATCGATACTTGATTTGTTGGTCCATCTCTGATTAAGTGGTCTACTGATAGATTAGTTGTACCCTAAAATTGTCGTTGTAAAACGTAGTCTATTTAGTAATTATTAACTATTAGCTACAATAAAATTCCTGAGTTCTCTATATAAACCGTCCACTGATCGATACTCTTCTCGATGAAACGAGAGTAAAATTTTCTGGCGATCAATCAGTCGATCTTGCATCTCACCTTGGATGCTCTCGAGACATATCTGCATTCGTATTCCACGTATCCTCGAACTTGCATATTTCTTTTCAAACGCAATCACCGCCTGCACTTGCTCCAAGGTTTTCTTCCATAGATACCCTATATGTTCGTGCTCTGTCCTGTGTAGTCCTTGAAAGATTTCTTCATTGCGTAGTTGCCAAAGCCAGGTGGCGCCGATTGAACACATTGCCCACCACAGTCTTGCCATTTCCTTGCTGCACGCTTGAGCTTCCTGTCCACATCTGGTTGCTAGTGTCTGCATGATTATCCGTGAATACTGGTGGTGCCTGTCGCGTCCCAAAGAACCATTTATATGAGTCTAAGTCCGCTGCGTTGACCCACCATCCGTTCCATAAACTTAGAACGCGTGCCCATAATTTCTGGGCACGCGTACACCCCCACACAATATGTGTGACCCCTTTCCCAGGTGCCGAGCAATGATCATCCATTGCGCACCCGCCTTGTGATGTATATCCATCATAATAACAATTAAGCTGGAACGTAGCCATTCTGTAGAGACTCCAGCGTTGGTAGTCCGACAGCATGTGATCATGCCTCCATACATCTCGCGTTGTTTGTTCTTGAACGAAACCATTCCACGTGTCCTGCGCCCTTTTATCGTTCCATCGCGTTTCAATTCTGTGTAACGGCTTAGCAATGATCTTGTAATACAATCCTCTGAACGTCCGCCTCAACCAATGTTTGATGGAGCTTGGGCGAACATCTTCATTTGTTTCCCATGCGATTCCGTGGATTGTCGGGTGTGCGTCAAATACTAATCCATGCGACCACTCCTTCCTCTTCACAAATCCAGGCTTCTGGTCTGGCGAAACTAAATGCACACAATCCCAATATAAGCCATCTTGCCTTTGTCGTAGCTTGCAATGCGTGCCTGTCGTGACGTCTACTCCACTTATCGTCCGCGCCTCTTGTACCTTCCAATCCATTGATAGCCAGTGCTTTGGCGCCCAGAGTAGACGTAATGGTCCGGGGTCGCCCAAGTATTGTCCTACCTCCACCCGTGGGGAGCATAAAATAATGGTTAGAAGCCACCGTCCTACTTTCGCCCTTGTGTGCCCTTTCGTCGTCTTGAACTTCGCTTTTCATGAAAAAGTCTTATCTGACTCCTTCTTTATGCATAAGTCCGCAATCGTTCCTTGTATGCATCGGTCGAACTTCTTCCAAGCTATTGCACCAGTGGCTAGGTCACGGATCCATGGGTTCGCAAACCATGTATACGTTCCCCAGAATCTTTTCAAGTGGTCCGGCCCGAGTCCATGCCAGGGTATCTTGTATAAGTCTGCTGTTACGCATACTTCTTCGTTGGTGTGTACTCCAATAGCCGGGTCTAATGTTTGCGTTTCACATTTTTCCCGTAGTTTGGGGAGATGTGCCGAAACGTATTCCAACAGCACTTGTCGTTCAGCTGATGATGGTCCTAGCGTGTCCGATATCGATCCACTAATCATCGCTGCTGCGCTTCCTCTTTGCATGCGTCGCTCCTTCTGACCTGTGTCATAAAAAGAAAACCATAGGTTAGAATTTGTACATGTATCTAGCCGCATCCAATTCCTCCAAGCCGTATTGTATCTATCCATCGGCTCCAACATCCACATCGTGGCTTCCTTGACCACTAATGTATGTAATGCTGCAGGGATGGAGATGAGCCCGAGTCCACCAGCTTTCTTGGGCGTGAAGAGTAGTAGTGGTGAGATTTTGTGCCGCCCTCCGTCGGTGTCCGTCGTTTTACTCCAAATGAACCGCTTTTGGAGTGCCATTAGTTCACGTCGGGTGTCTTCGGATGGCAGGTAGGCTTTCGCCGTGAATAGGATAGCCGGGATCGCGATCGAACTAAAAAGTGTCACTCGCTCATCTACCGAAGTTGCACAATTCGTGGCTGTGATAAGCCGCCGTTGGATCGCTCGTATTCTGCCCGCCCAGTTTTTTTCCTTGAGAGAAGAATTTCCTATTTGATATCCCAGGTATCTTACCGAATCTCCAGGCTGCAATACCGGTACTGTATACCATTCCATGGGATACCGTTCCGCTTCCAATAGTATGACCTGGCTCTTCGCCGTCTGCATCCGTAAACCAGATAGTTGTCCAAACCTTTCGACAATATCTAGGGCTTTCTTCATGTGTTTCCCTTCTCGAAAAAAAATTGTTGAATCGTCAACAAAGGCGGAAAATCTTTGCTCTCACTGCTCTGTTGAGTTTCCAACCGTTATGCCCTCCAGTTCCTTATCTTGCGTGATGGCTAATCCCAAAGGCTCCACTGCTAAGATGAATAACAACGGCGCTAGAGGGCACCCTTGTCGAATGCCCGACACCACTTGTATCGCACTGGATTGTTCTCCGTTGACTAGGAATCTTGCCGTCGTTCCTTGGTGAATTTTGTTCATGACATCGATAAAACGCTTTGAGAAACCAAACTTCTGAAGTACCATCATAAGGAAGTCCCGATCAATAGTGTCGTATGCCTTGGCGAAGTCAATCATCAAAACACCTCCAATTTTTTCCGCGCTCTTCGTCCCTGGCCTTTTACTGTAGTGTTCCAGCATATCCAGCATGAGTACCACTGCTCTGTCCATCCGTCGGCCATGCACAAACCCTTGCTGGGTGTCCCCGATCAACCTCCCTAAAAATCTCTGTAATCTCATCGCAATTACCTTGGCAAAAATCTTGTAGCTGGACTGCAATAATGATATCGGTCGGTAGTCCATCGCATTATCGGAGTCGCCCTTTTTACGGAGTGGTATGATCGTCGCTTCCAAAAACGTCTTTGGTGGATCCTGTCCTTGAAGGATTGCGTTACTTACCTTACACAAATCACTGATCACCTCGTCAGCAAAGTCTTTGTAGAAGTCGTTGTTGAGTCCATCTGGCCCCCCCGCTTTCCTCCTCTCTAAAGACCTTATAGCCTGCTTGATGTCTTCTTCGTCGACCGGTTCCAGTAATTCATCGTTATCGCTTGCCCTTACCATTCTATCGCTCGGAAACGTGACAAATCTGTCCAGCTTTTGTTCCATTTGGTCCGACCGTACTTTACTATGCCTGCAACTGAGCACTGCCTTCCATGCCATCGCAAACTTATCTGGGATGCTCAACTCGGTCAACTTTGTCCCTTGTGATCCAGGCACCTTAATTGCGGATACTCGTTGGTTACTCTCCCATACTGCCGTACGCCGAAATAGTTGTACCCTAAAATGCATGTCATAGACGACTGCCACTCATAGGCGGGGTCTACTATTAAGAGCTAAAACTTTACACATCAGCTTTAACGCAAATTGTTAAAGCTAACTTATTTTAGGAATAATCCTAGTGATCCGAAATTAGGTTCGAGTCTTCCTGATCAAGACCATTGCGCGTCCTCTCATATCGAGACACGCGGAGTAACCTAAGCTAGCCAATGGTCAGACAGTGCTTCTACTGTCGATAAACTTGGTACACATTTCGAACCCCACGTCACGCATACAAAAGGTTAGTGCTCTACACATAAGTTTGGTATTTTGCACATAATTTTAGGTAGCCACTACAACTGCTTGTCATAGGCGACCACAGCAATTTTGTCAGGGTTTGGTAGTATCGTGGAAACATAGGTGCCGCCTTTGACATGCATTTTACGGGACTAACATAATAATAACAAAACCAATATACCGTAAAACTTCACTGTTTAACACTCCTTCTTGAAATGAAATCGGCCATCACTTCAAACCAATTTCAGAGCGTAACACGTTGAGTCTTGGATATGGTGCTTTAGTAAGCAAATCTGCCAGCATATCTTGCGTAGGAACATAGGTAGCATCGATTTCACCGTCCTTTAACTTCGAAACAATATACTTTAATCGTATATCAACATGTTTCATTTTTGAGCTTCCTTCCATGCCGCTTATCATCTTGATTGCAGCTTGGTTATCCATAAGCAACACCATAGGACGCTAGACTTTTAACCCAACTTCTTGAATAATTCACGAAAACCCAACATTTCCACTTCAATTTTCGAAGCCGCGTAAAATTCGCTTCCATTGTAGACAGCGAAACACCACCTTGCTTCTTGCAAACCCAATTCAAAACCATCCCGTCCATTAGCACGACACCTCCAGTAGTTGATTTTCGATCATCCTTTGATCCGGCGTAATCAGAATCGCTGTAGGCCTTGATGGTTGCACTTGAGTTCGCATTTTTCGAGGTCCCCATATGTAATTTCATATGTTTCGATCCCTTGAGGTATCTCGCGATTCGCTTAGCCAAATCCCAATCCACTTGCTTTGGCGCGTGAGTTCTTCTAGTCGCCTTGTGTACTGCAAAAGATATGTCGGGTCTTGTACACCGACAAATCCATAGCAAGATTCCAACCAGCGATTGAAAAGATTTAATTGAAACTTTTCCGTCTTTTGGCAAGACTTCGCTTTCTCCAAGATTCAAATCTTCGTATTCTTGGCTTATGGGTACCTTCACTGGATTGGCGTCTTTCAACTCAAAATCCTTGAGTATCCCGTCAATCATCACTTCTTGATCTAGCATGTATCCCATGCTTTCATCGTAAAATACTCGCATGCCCAAAAACTTAGAGACTTTCCCGAGATTTTTGATATCCAAGACTTTCATATCTTCGAAAAAATCGTCCACCAAGCTTTCTTTGGTTCCGGTCACCAATAGATCATCAACATAAACTCCCAAGATCACCGTATCATCGTCCGTTGATCGTACGTAAAGACACATATCCGTCATGCACTGCGAAAACTTTAGTTCAACCAATTTTGCATGTAATAATCGATCCCAAAGTCTCCCAGCTTGCTTGAGTCCATACAACGTTTTTTCCAGTTTCAAAACTTGTTCTGAAGAGTTCGGTTGACTTGAAATACCGTCGTTTAGCTCCATACCTTTCGGAATATGTAGGTATATATCATGTTCGTCCTCGTAAGCTTTCACGTATGCGTTAGGTATGTCCCCATGCTTTGCGGGGACTTTCCACCTGCATGCCAAACCCAGAATTAACTTCACTGTTCCCATTTCAATGACGGCCGCGAAAGTCAAAGCGTAGTCAATGCCGAAACGCTGTTCGTTTCCACATGCCACTAATCTTGCCTTGTAACGTTCGATATCGCCATTTTGATCAGTCTTAGTCTTGAACACCCACTTAGTGTGCAGTCGCGTGCAGTCCTTTGGCTTCTCGATGACTTTCCATACCTTGTTGTTTTCAAGGGCCGTGATTTCCTCTTTCATCGCCGCAATCCACTTTACTTTGTTCACACTCTTCATTGCTTGAGCGTAATTTTTCGGGTCCACTTCGCCGACAAATTTACCATACCCAGGTCTGGAACTATATCTTCATCGGTCTTGCTTTCTTCGTCTGTCTTTGATTCCGAAGTAGTTTCCTGATTCTTCATCCAGTGTCTCGATGTTCTTGATATGCTGGGTGACCACAACCTTTTTGTCTTGTTTCAGATATACCTTGAATCCTTTGGTTTTCCTCGCTTTTTCCAACGATAAGGCCGATCTGGGCTCTGTGTGCGAGCGAGTTCTTCCCCGGATTTCTGTAGACTGTGCATGGAGATCCAAATGCTACAATACTTCCGAGCTTCGGCTTTTGTCCGCGTAGAAATTCGATGGGCGACATGTGTCTTGTGTTCGCGCTTGTGGGACTTCGATTTATGATGTAGGCCGCGTATTGTACGGCATCTCCCCAAAATGCCAGGCTTAATCCACACGAAAATATCATGCACCGAGCCATATTCATAATGGTTCGATGCATGCGCTCTGCTTTTTCATTGCTTGATTGGTTTCCTGCTTCGCTAACTTGTCGCGATACTCCAGTACTTTTGCAGAAGCCGTCAAGGTTTTTATACTCGACACCTCCATCGGTGCGTAGGATATGCACCTTGCAATCAAACTGCCTTTCGAAAAACGCCAGGAAATGTTCGAACTTCTTGGCAGCAATGTCTTTGCTCTTCGCGAGGAATACACGAACATAATTTGACTTGAAATCCACAAAATTTATCATGTACCTGTTTCCGAATCTATCTCTCGGGGTTATTGGCCCCTTGAGGTCGGAGCAAATCACACCCCCGATACGATTGGTTGGTGCATTATCACCACTGTCTCTCTTGGACCTTGGGTTCTTCGTTTGTTTTCCTTGTGCGCAAGTCAATCAGTTTAGTCTTCTGGTATCTGTTAACATAATCCCACTTTTGGGGCTTTTGCTAACTTTTCCACGGCGTCGTAGTTTAGGTGGCCCAACCGTGCATGGAAGTGCATAAGAGAACCTTTTTGCACGCAGGTGTCGCCCTCAGTTTCCTTGTCGCTTTCTTGTAAGATCGCCATGATTGAGTCCCGATCGGAATTTACTGGGACGTCAACTATAACTTCAACTGCAAGTACTTTGTTCTCCTTTTTTATGTCAAAAATATGACGTTTGCTGTCACGGAGCCTCATCACTCGCCGACCACTGACGTACACCATTTCGCATCCCTTTTCTTCCAAAAGTCCATACGACAAGATGTTCCTCGAAAGGTTCTCCACATAATACACGTCCATGATCTTTAAGGTATGTACAGTTTCGTTTGACATAACTTGTACTTGCACCCAACCTTTCTTCGATACCTTCAGGGTTTGTCCATCTGCTTGAAAGCATGTACCGTTCACTCCTTCTGCATCCCGCAGATAGGTCTCGTTATTGACTAGGTACATGCTTGCACCACTGTCAAGTACTGTTCGACACCATTGAATTTTTCGTGATTGCCAGCGTAAAATCAATTTTGTTGCTGGGTTGAGGCACGTTTCCTTGATTTCTTGACGTTTTCTTGCATTTTGAAGTTGCATGTCCTGGTCTCCCGCAATTTGAGAACTTCTTTTCCTTGGGCTTGTCTTCCACGTAGTTGATTGTGTCGTTTCCGAATATTGTGGATCCTCTGGCATCATTTTCGATGGCTGCCGCAAATTGGCAAAGTTGTTCCGCTTGCCTGAGGAAATCTGTTCTCGTGTGATCGAACTTCGACATTAATATAGTCTTGAGTTCACTTGAAGCGTAGTGTACGATATTTTCCAGGACGAGAGGCTCACTTCCTCCCACTGCCTCGGATACGGCAACCATATATAAGGAATGCTCGTTCCAGCTGCGTTTTGGATTTTTCCTGCTTGTGAATAACTTCATTGACTGAGCAGACGTTATGGTCGCATTAAACGCACTCAGCATCTTATTCATGATGTGAACGAGCGTTGGTGACTCGTTCCACCATGAATCTACTTGTCGCTGATAATACCTTTCGGCTGTACCACTTAGATAGTGTCCAAGGAGGTCGACCTTGATGTCCTCGCTCCATAGGCATCCGCACGCAGATTCAGCGATCGAAATTTGTCGAATGAATCTTGTTCCCCATTGTTTGAAACAGGCACCGAGCCCCCGGTAGACCTCCTTTCCGCCAAAAACTCGGATCGAAAGTTTGCAGTCTTTTGCTGTGGGTGAACATCTGTTGGGGCGGTTGTCGGAAAGCTGCTTGAGGCGGTATCGGAACACCTTGCTGCATTGGTGCACCTTGTGGCACTTGACCTCCATGGTTTCCATACACCGGTTGTGGTGGGACCGAAAATCTGCCGGTGGTGGAGTAGGTCCAACATTTTTCACATCTGGTTCTTTCCAATGTTCAGTTGGTATGGTTTCTTCTCGGGCGTACTGTCGAAGGATGCCATTCGCATCCGAGTACCAAGCCTCATTGAGTTGTTGAAACCATATTCATCCACGTTGATCCTTGAGCTCTCCAATTTTTCCATCCGTTCGGCTAGTCCTCGAACCAGCTTCAGTATCTCTGCTCCTTCGGCACCCAAACCTGCGTCCTTTTTTTCCTCACAACTATCACTGCCGACGACATTGTGACCTTTTGGGCTCATAACCTGTTCAAAAGTATCCTTTTCCATGTTGCAGTAGAAACTTAAGCTTAAGTCAAGTCGTAGTCGATAATTTTGCGATAATCTTGAATAAACTTGCACTTGTTTGTTGAATCTTATACCTTACTTTGTCAAGGTATAACAGTCGACGTAGCTACCAAGTTAGACGTTGTCGCGTAGATTGAACACAGGGACTTAGTTAATAAAAAGTATATTAAGAAGTGATTAAGTATCTACCTAATCAATATGCATGCGAAGTGTCGAGACTCACGAGACAATGTGCAAGCAGTTTTAAAACCTACACTATAGTTACCTCGAAATAAGTCGGTTATGGTCCGAATACATTTCACCCAACTTTACTTAAATACAGCAAAGTACCGTGAATCTCTTAAAAAAGTGCTCCAAAGTAGTACCGTAATAGTAATCATTATGTGACTAACATAATAATTAACAAAACCAATATACCGTAAAACTTCACTTTTTAAC
>MIQA02016823.1:0-39721 GCA_001887855.2 Sclerospora graminicola
TCATGTATTTACGACGGAACCAACGTATCGCCCGAGATCATCGACTAACGGTATGGACGGACGGAAACCTGGTGGTATTCAACCTGATCAGGACCGATCTCGTAAGAAATGTGTGCATTGTGGGTCGACCAAACATGGAGATCGTGATTGTTGGAAAGAATTACGTGTGGAAAATGTGATCGTAAGGGTCACCCTTCTGATCATTGTTTTTTCGTGTGCAAGACCTGTGGGAAGCTTCATGACGCCGGCGCCTGCCCTATTGAAGAATTTTTTAATCTGATGCGCAAGTGGTATGTGCCGACTAAACATGCTGGTATGCTCCCACCAGATGTTGAGAAGATGTTAAACTAGATCGCTCGCCACGTTGGAATCTGGTTCGAGCCGAGCGATCTATGTTCTGCATTTATGCATACGTCGGTAGCGGAGATAAGTTTGAGGAAAAGAAGATAACCGACAATACATGTTCTAATTCAAATTGCATCGATCGGTGTCCGATCTACAGTCTCAGAGTGGATGAATATTCCCGATCGGACGTGATCATGGAGTTGGATCTACTGCCCGGTGAATCCCGAGGATACTGGAAGTATCACTCGCCCGACAAGTGGTTTAAACAGGCTAAAGCTAATGGAAAGGTCAACAATGAAAAAGCCACTATTTTATTTGACTCTGGGGCGGAAGTCTCGATCATCGACTCCGCCCTTGCTCGTAAGGGGGGATGTCGTATAGACAGTACCCAGAGGCAAGAATGTGTTGGGATTGGCGAGAGTTCATATATGACGGAAGGACGATCACGTGTGAAGATCACCCTGGCAGGATCCCTAGTCTACTATTTTAACGCTTGGGTTGGCCGGCTAGCCGGTCAGGACGCGATATTGGGGATGGATTTTATGGTACCCGCCGGTATACGACTTGACCTATCCCATGGAACCCTGACTCTGCCGGATGAAGTGCAGATTCAGTTATCTGGCCGACGACCTTTGTATGGTACTCATGTACGGATGTTAAAAATGGGTCAGTACGAGAACATTGGGGTATACCGATCAGTCGACGTCATGATTCGGTCGAGTGACCGGCAACAGAAATTGTGGCTGACCCGTGGCGAACGTTGGGTACCAACGTTCGTTAAAGGTCGGCCGATCAAGCTACATCAGAGTCACAAATATATCCGATCAGCCGCTGATCATCCATGAAGACATGATCTTAGGGATGTGGTTACCTGAAGGGAAAGTACCCCGACAGATCGAATATGTTTCAGTGGGATCACGAAGATACATTGAATGGCAGAATCTGGCTTATCAAGCCACCACTGACGTGATTAATGACGAAGACTTAGTGGATGAAGATACCTCACCTATGGTCGAGAAGCCGGAGTATTCTACGCCGACCAAGCTGCTGATCAGGAGGCCATCGATCGAAGCGACAGGGGAAGGCCGGGCCAAAGAAGGTCCACAGATATTGAGTATAATTAGGCCCGGCTCACCGAAAACAGCGGACCCAGTTAGCGGAAAGGACAGTGAAGAGTCCAAGCACGATCATGAGGAAGAAAAGGAGGATGAACCAGCTGAATTCATTACAGAGGAGGGTGAATCCGAAGTAAACCATCAGTCGAGTGACGTACAAGGGGCGATCCAAGATGATGCCGATCAGAAAAAGGTAGATCAGGTGGACGAGCAAGTGTGTATACACGAAGGTGGCGATCAGTACATTGAAGGTATCGAGAAGCAGATGGCCGTGTTACCGGAAGTATCGCCAAATATGCCAGAAGTCACCATGGAAGATTTACAGGTCGGTGATCCCGAAGTGAACACGCCCGAGCAGATCGATCAGCTAAAGAAGATCATCTGGAAGAGGCGTCACTTACTGATGGGGAAAGGTAACGCCCTACCCCCAGCCGCATTCGGAGCTGTTTGTGATATAGACGTGGGAAATGCGAGGCCGATCGCTCAGCGTTGTCGTAAAGTTGCACCTCAATACCGGGAAAAGTTATCCGATTTGATCAAGGGTTTGCTGAGTACAAAGATCATCCGACCATCAACATCGCAGTGGGCATCACCGATCGTGATTGTGATTAAGAAGAATGGGGTTGATATTCGATTGTGTATCGACTACAGAATGGTGAATCGCCTCACGAAGTTGATGGTCTACCCGATGCCCCTGATCAATGACTTATTAGAAGATCTGGATAAAGTTTTATGGTTTTGTTCGCTGGATATGGCTAGTGGTTTCTGGGTGGTTTCGATGACTGATCGCGCTCGAGAGATCTCGGCTTTCGTTACACCTTTTGGGCTTTTTGAATGGAATCGGATGCCGTTTGGATTAAAGAATGCCCCACAGATCTACCAGAGGCTGATCGACAATGCTCTCTATGGGTATTTCCAGATCAGTGCTGATCGGGAAGCCACTGATCTACATGATGTGTTTACGGAAGGTGAGCCAGACCAAGATCAGGGCCGATCAGTATTGGGAAGGCGATCATATATAGATGATATCTTGGTCACGGCAACATCCTGGGATATGCTATGCGATAAAGTCGAACGACTCCTAGACACCTGCGAGCGTTGGAATTTGTCGATCAGTGTGGTCAAGAGTTTCTGGGGTCAGCCCAAGGTCGCTTACCTCGGCCATAACGTATCGATCCAAGGATTGGAAGCAAATCCGAAAGATCTAGCCGCTCTCAGCAACTTACCTTTTCCCCGATCGTTGAAGGCCATGCAATCCTTCCTCGGATCATTGAATTATTATAGCAGATTTATCGAAGACTTCTCGATCTACGCCGCTATACTTTATGAATTGAAGGAAGTTGATTATCATGGCCTGAGAGAACGTGATCGGATGGGAGGATCACAAATTGGGACTGATCACGAGGTTGAAGCTACTAAAACGGATCTCGAGATTGGATCACCAACTGATCGAACTGTGCCAGGGTCGGAAGATCACATGAATCGCGCTATGGTAGCCTTCAGTATGTTAAAGGCGAAGATGATCTCGACGCCGATACTGAAACACTTCGATCCGGAGAAGATTCCCGTGGTGATCTTATATGCCAGTAAATGGGCAATATCGGCCGCACTGGTCCAAGATCACGATGGGGTTTATTGCCCGGTGACGTTCACAAGCCGAACATTAAAACCGAATGAAGTTAACTATGGCATTGTGGATAAGGAAGTGCTAGCGTTATTACGTGTGTTAGATGTTTGCTATTCTATGCTGGTAACTAGATCAATTAAGGTATTATCCAAACGATCTAGTCTGGCGTGGTTACTATCCGCGAATGGTTTAGACGGAAGACTGGGGCGATGGGCAGCGGTGTTATCTCAGTGGACTTTGGAGATTATTAAGTGCACCAAGGGCGAGGAAGAAATTCTTGGGACGCTGGCAGCCAGCATCACGCCCCGATCAGAAGTCGATGAAGCTCTGATCGAGGTCGCTCCTCGGAAGCAACCACGTGAATCGATCACTATACCCCCACCGATCGTCGGCTCAGAAGAAGATCTGATCGTTGTAAGCTTCGACGGATCAGCGAGTGTGAAGAAAGGTGTAGGGGCGTATAGCGCGTTGCTATGGAAACTGCCAGAGTGGACTGTTATATCAGCCGGTTCAGATTATACTCCAGGTATCACGGTCAATGAGGCTGAATATCGTGGTCTGCTGCTAGGTTTGGATCTCTTGCAAGAGCAAAAGATTGGAAGAGTAATTATATGTGGAGATTCAAACCTGGTGATTCGGCAGATCACTGGAGAGATCGACTGTAAGGCGCCGCGTTTGAAACTACTGAATGATCGCGTTATGAAAGCTTTACGTGGGTGGCCAAGACATGATCTTTTGCATGTGAAACGTGATTGGAATCGGAGTGCAGATCACTTATCAACTATGGCTATGCGTGATCAGGCCGGATCGATAATCACTGATCAAGCGCTGTTGGAAGAACTGGTGGAGATCAATAGGCTGCCGGAGCTGATCCGTGTGGAAAATGAAAAGGAAGCAGCCCAGATCTTGATCACGACGAGATCACGAACCAGATCACCACCCAACAGATCACCCTCTCGCGGAAGCCTGACAGAGGAAATAGTACAAGAGATGCGGATCGAAAGAATTCTCAAGGCTCAAGACGAGGAAAAATGGATCGGTGATTTGAAGGCGTTTCTAAAGGGTGATCTGGAGAAGCTGAGCCAGAGTGAGGCAAAAGATTGTGCCAAGATCGCGTTTAACTACGAGATCGACGAAAATGATCTATTGTTTTATTATGTATCCGCTGATCAGGCCGATGCGGATTTGGATCGATCGGCCAGACTCGTGATCCCGGAGACTTTACAAGCTGATATCTTACACCATTATCATGTCAGTTTGGAGGGTGGCCACCAGGGTGTAGGACGAACGTACCACAGGATCCGTAAACATTTTCATTGGAGAGGATTATATCGAAGTATACAAAAGTTTGTTGGAACATGTACGGATTGCGAAACTGGAAAAGGGATGCCAAACATCCGGGGGAGATCACCTGGAAATATCCAGGCGACCTACCCTTTCCAAGTGATCGCGATGGATCACATACCGTCCCTCCCAAAATCGTTCAAGGGCAATACCGAGTTGCTGATCTGGACTGATCTGTTCACGGGATTGGTGATCGCGAAAGCGGGATCTACACGAACGGCTCAACAAGTCGCTTGCAGTTACGAAGAATGTGTGTTTCGACGGTTTGGAGCCAGTGAAGTGATCAGGCATGATCGTGAACCAGGTTTTATGGCCGAAGTGTTCCGATCTTTTAATCAGATGCTTGGCCAGAAACAGAGCGCGACCATGGCGTACCGTCCACAGGCGAATGGTAAAGCCGATCGGATGGTACAAACGTTGACCAGGGCTATCAAGATGTATGTCGCAGACTCCGCGCAACAAGATTGGGATGAATATGCGGAGAGACTGGTGTTTGCATTGAATTCCTCGTTTGATCGGATCAGGGGAGATACCCCATTCTATCTGGCATATGGTTGGGACCCCCGATCTACCATCGAGTTGGTGATCCCTGTTGGTTGCACACGAGGTCGAGATCGCGAAGCTCGTCGATGGCGTATGGGACTCCAACGTCACTACCAACATGCGCGGGAACAAGTCAACGAACGATTACGAAGGGCTATCCAAGAAAGAGCTGATCGGAACAATGATCAGGCCGATTCGCATAATATCGAGCCAGGATCAAGAGTTTGGCTTTACTTGGATCGTGTGAAAGAAGGATATGCCAAGAAGCTAGCACATTTGTGGCATGGACCGTTCCGTGTAGCCGAACTGATCGGTGATCATGCCGCTCGGCTGATTACCGCGGGTACTGATTATGGAATTTTCCCGATTGTTCACTTGTCGAAGTTGAAACTGGTCCGAGAATACCCTGATCGGCCTAAAACTAGGTTGTCATGTGATGATCAGGCAAGATTTGATTTTGACGAGGCTCTCTTACCCGAAGATAGTTGGGAAAGAACGTTGGACCCGAACGAATTCGAGGTGGAGAAGGTCTTGGATACCCGATCAGGCAAGAAGACCCGTTTTGGCCGGACCCACCGTGAATATTTGGTTCGTTGGAAGGGTTATGACGATCCCGAATGGATAGATGAGCGTGATCTGAATTGTGGAGCGTTACTGAGGGAATTCGAACGTGATCGGGTGAGAAGGAATCGTTTTGAGGTGATGCAAACCCACGAAGAGGGTAACCAGGAATCTCAGTAGCCTGGGTTGACACATTGTGGCTGATCAGCAAATATGATGATCGGGCAAGTGGAGATCAGGGCGGTTGGACTGGTTTAGAAGAAACGAATGCATATACATGTATATATTACTCAAGAATTACACCTGTACACATGAAAGCGATCGACCTACAAGATGGAAGTGTATATATATAGTGAGACACGAACAAGATTTACGAAAATGGAACGAGAAGATCATCAAGATTATCGTGATATATTAAGAGATTATGGAAAACGAAATAAAGGTTGGTTATCACGACGATCACGGACCATAGTTAGTGCGCAGGCGAGAAATCTTGTACCCCGGATGATCCATGGGACTCGATCGGAACTGGTTTCGCCAAGGCTCATGCTGATCGGTCCAGAGCAAGCAATCACGCAGTGTGGCGACTGGAGTTATGTGCCCATAACCGGGATACCAATCCCCGCCGTCAGCCTTGAGTCCTCGCGATCCCGCTCGACGAACAGTTAAATGCAGGACGCCAGGGAACAGGAAAACGTCCAGATCACACTCGCCGTGCCGGATTCCTTCGACGACGTAATCACAGATCGTGGCCCAAGCGGCCCCGGCTTTGGTGCGTCGACGCTTGCGAGCATGATGGTAATGCTCGATCCACGCATCCTTGCGCATCGCCGGCGTGATCGGGAAATGGTGAGTCGCCTCCCATATCGCTTGCACGTGTTCCTGGTAATATAAAGCCAAGCGTCCTTGTAACTCGACAAACCAAGGGCGATCAGGAAACGTCAGCCCGGGCATGGGTGTCAGGAGGGCATCCCAGGGTGCCGAATCGATCATAAGCTCGATAGCACTTCTGGTCAACAACCTTGGTTGCCACTGCTTGTCCTTGGGTGCCGGCGATCTGATCGGGAAGATCCAGCCTGGCGGGCGGGACCACAAGCGAGGGACGCTTTTCTGCCGCACTTCGAGAACCCGAGGCGTCAGATCCCAGACCTGATCACCACTCCAAGGTTTCCGTGTGGCCATGTGAGCGGGAGTCGGCTTCCCCTGCATAACGACATACAGATCCATGAACGGTTGGTTCGGATCGTAGCTGTAGTCGTTTTCTCTGATCGACGATCGATCCGCGGGAATGAAGACGCCCGTAAAATTGGGTGGCGGAGCGATCGCTGCCCCAGTGGTCGTCGGAGGAATGTCAGGATCAGCTTGAGCCGGCGGTTCCTCCTCGAGATCATCGTCATCGTCGTCATCCGACTCCAGTAAAGTAACGGCCTGAGCCAGTGAATTCACTCCTGAATAACTTGGTGCTTGTGCACGGCGATCAGTGCTGCGCGATCGGGACAGAATAGACAACGTCCTCTCGTCCAGATCGGTTGATTCGTCATCCGAGTCGACCACGAGACGTGATCGCTTGGCGGGAATCATCTTTTGCTTGGATGAACTGGTCTGCTTACGCTTCCCAGAACTTGAGGCCGAAGGTGTTGATCTTGGAGTCGCCGGTGGACGAGACTGAGATGACGCGGAAGCTTCTGAAGTGCTGATCACGGGCTGATCAGCACTACGAACAGGCAAGGAAGTTACGGAGGACGCGGCCGAAGGCGAGGCAAACTCGGGCGACTGTGGCGGTGTGCCAGATGGAGGGAACGAGCTGATCAACCCCGGAAGCCGTTGCAAGGCCGTCCGGACTGATCCTGAACCGGTGTCAGTTTTGGTCCACCGATCCATGGTTTGTACCGCGAGATTTTTCAGGTCAGCGTTATGCTGAAGCCAGGCGCGATCATCAAGCTCTAGGGTCTCAAGTTTGACCCGAGCGAGATTAAGTTCATGCCGGCAATTTTCAGCCACTTTCCGACTCTCGCACAACCTCTTCTGTATATCAGTGCGGCCGATGCGAGAATCAGAAAGCTGTTTGGTCAAGAGCTGGACCTGCTCATCCGAATAGCGAGCCTCAATCTCCCGACGCTCTACATCCTCGGCAGTACGGATCCTGTCGTGCAGAAGCTGATCACGGTCGAGACGGTGATCATCGATGCGTTGCAGATGATCTACCATCTCGACCATCGAACTCTTCATGGCTTCAATACGTTCATCTGGAAGTTAACATGGAGAGTCAAATACGGATTACAAAAGGAGTGAATGAGATGAACGTACCCTGATTACGGATGGTGATAGCCATCGAGTCGATCAGCGACTGTAAGGAGGCGACGGTGTCCGAAGGCTTGGAAAGTCGAAGAGCAGCGAGGTCAGCTGACAACTGATCACGTTCCATCGTCACACCCTGAAAGCGATCAGTCAGGTCCCGCAGGTCTTGGTCAAGCCGATCATGATCTTTGCCAAGCCGGTCATGATCTAGTCGGAGAGCCGACAGCTGGGCAGCCAGATCAGCGGAATCACGTGCCGAGGTATCTGCCGCGATCCGACGATCGGATAACTCAGCCGTAAGTGCCCGGTTGGTATCGTACAGAGAAACCAACTCGGGAATTGCACTTCGGAGCTCCGACCGTAGCCGACAAGCATCCACGGGCCCCAACGTGAATGGCCCCGATCCATCTATCAGGCGGGTGAGCTGTTCCAAGGAACGGAGAGGGCGATCGGACGGAGGTCGAGCAGGAAGGCTCCAAGACGGTCGATACAAAGCGGGAGCAGTTGTCGGACGGATAAGGCTGGTCGTGATCGGCGTAGAAACCGTGATCTGGGCGATCGCAGGGGTAACCGAGCTGGAGATAGAGGACGAAGAAGCGATCGGGCGGGCAGCCGAAGGAGACGAAGAAGGAAGAGGAGATTGGCTTGCGTCGGCCATGGTGATCACCAGAGAGGAAGTCCAAAAGTGAGTGAGTCGAACTGCAGTCGTTGTGCGGCTACAGTTAGTCTCAGGGGCGGCTGTGGTGAAGCGATCGGAAAATATTGGGACCGAAGTGGACCACACATGGCCGTTGATTGGTGACGATAGAACACCCATCAACATATGACGGTTGATGGGTGGGAAAAAGGTCGATCATGATTAAGAAGAAAAGGTGGTGGCCAACGGATATTTACGACGTGGAAGAATCAGCCAAGTATGGTCGTTAAGCCCAGTCCCAGGCACTGGCGGAATGATGGAGATCACAATCACGATCGTGATCACAGTCACTAAATGGAGTTCTCGTGGATGTAATAAGAAATAGTGACTGTTGACTTGACATACCAAGGGCAGGTGACCAGCCGATCTCTGAATGGTATAGTGGTTGAAGCTGGCTATGATACGAAGTTACAGCCTGATCGGCCTGTCATGCCCGAAGAATGAAGATCAAATGATGAATGAAGATCGGGCAGGTGGATTAACAGGTTGTATGAGTGATGTGAACCTTTGGTTGGTCCGAAGATGACGTGGCAAGGCCTGATCAGCCGAGATCGGTGTTGTATGGTTGTCTTGACAAGGTATAAAGATCGGAAGTGTGGTTTGGAAGATGAGTGGAGTCGTGATGATGATGACCCAGAGTGTTCCCGAGGTGATCAAGGGCTGATCAGCCTGATCACCACCTGATCACTTGGTCGATCACTATGTCGATCGTGATCAGGGCCGATCAGCCTCTGATCAGCGTTGATATGCAAGGACAAGTAAGTTCTCGGTTTGGTCGGACTATATATGAAGTGAACAAGTGCTGAAGAGCAGGTCTCAAGTGGTTTCAAGGTCGTTTGTTGAAGATCAGGATGGGTTGAAGATCTTCTGAAGAGTCGGGTCATGATCGGGGCAGAATCGGTACAGGTCAGCTTGAAGGTGCAGCCAGGATGGGCAGGAGAGTGTTACGCAACCGTGCGACGAAGTAAATAGGTTCGAAGTAAAGGTCAGGCATGAGTTGAGGTATGGTACACAGGTATAAGACATTGCATATATAATAACAGGTTTAGATTTTCCCCCTAAAGCAAAGAGTCGCTCCGCCACGTGTGCGGTCATTGGGAGCACAGGGTTGATTAGTCCCCTCTGGCTCAACTATTTCCCGGTTAAGACGCGCTAAGACGCATTTTGGCTTACCGGAAGACCCCCGATGGGTTTGTTTTAGGCGATCTAACCTCACCCGCAACGCGCACGTGTTTGGAACACGTTAATAATATTGGTAAAGGTTTTGTGGAGATAACGTCTGTGGATTACTGTGGAAGATCGTGGATTGATCGCATTTTCTTGGTTTCGTTATATCTCTCTCTCATTGGCTGGCCCGATCAGACGAACTTTCCTGATCAGTGCCTAGATACTGAATAAGTGTCGACCCCAACCCGTTCTCCGGTGAAGATTTCCACCCGAGGACACCCCCCGTCTCGAGAAGGTCACCCCCTCCGACCTGATCAAGATCATTCTTTTCGTCACCGAGTCCACCTAAGTGAGTGTAATCAGCCCCGATCGACGGGTACACAAGGTGAGATGAAGTTAAACATAGATCCTGACGAGCATGAAGACCGGCCAGATAACCGGGAGGATCAGATCAGTCATCACAGTGGTGATTCATCTGATTCCGATTAAAAGCGCCGCCGCGTTTCGACCACAATGTTTGCTTGGTCGTAATGTTTGGTTTGTAAACATTTGAATGTTTGACCAACCAAAGCCACAATGGATTGGTTCAAGTCAATTCATTCTTGATGAAGACGCTTGACGATAAGCATATCAGAATTGTAATGGGGTACCATTATTTTGATGTAAATATCACAGTTTAATTTCATACTTGTTGTGTGAAATTAAAATATTGGATTATAACTTATTACAATCCACCCTGAGAAACAGATTTAGATCCAAATATCGAATCTAAGAAGAGATATAATAATAAAAGTATTATTAGTATATTACATGTTTGTATGATTAGTTTAGATTTAATTAATAGTTAATAACTCTAAACCACTCTAATATATTCACTCTTAAACTTACCGTCTTGCAGCCACGTGTCTTGGATATATATTCATATACTTATATTCGAGGGACTATTTAAATAATTAAATAGTCCACCTTGAGTTTAATACTAATTAAACTATTGAGGAACAAATTGCATTTGTTCCTAACCAATTGCACGCTTCCTCACCTACAATTTACATAGTGTAAGCCTGTTACAGCTAGCCTGTTACAAGAATTGTCAAGGGGTTCGACAAGGCTTATGACATTTTTCAAGCCATATGCGATCGATACAAGCGCACAAAGGCTTACGGTGATCTCTACGGCATTATGAACTACCTGTACAATGCTCGTTACCAGGAAGGTGATGGCCTAATAGAGTTCATTCTCAAGTACGAAGACGCCATGGTCGGCCTTAATACCTTACAGAACAACTATTTTGACGATAATGGCTTCTCTGTGTTCCTCATTAACGTGATTCCAGCATCATGGGAGAGTAAGTGCGCATTTGGTGCGAAAACCGTAATCTCTTGCCTCTACGAGAGCTTAAGAGTAACCTGGAGTCCCATGTGACCAAGAAACTGGCGCAAGTATTCCGGACACACCCGAAAGTATTGAAACCCAGAATGAACGTTGGCTGGTATCAACAGCTCCTGTTGCAAGCGCTCAATCCCTTGTGGGTACAAACACTGACAGTCGACGCATATGATCGTACTGTGATCGCTCAAACCACACGATGGCTACGTGTCGTGTGTTGCTGAAGCACATGTCGATTGGTCAGGTGAAACCAAACATTATATCTACCAACTTCAAGTTGCCTGACAACAACATGAGCACCTGACGCAACTCGACCAATGTTCACAGCAATCGTCTACACCCATACTCGCGTGGCACCAACCGCAACGGTAACGGGGGAAGGCGTAATTTTAGTAAGCGTGAATACTGTCAAGGCAACCGCAATTCCGGTCGTGGAAACAGCCAAGGAAATTCCGGCTACAACTCACAGCGCACCTTCAATCGTAGCAGTGATGCTTACAACAATGGTAACGGTGGCTACAATGGTGGGAACAGCAATTTCAACCAAGGCAACAACGGGTACCATCAGTCCCGTCACAACAACAGCGCGATGATTGCCATTACAGCCGCCACTGTGTCGACATTCGGTTTGACAGTCAAGATGACTTCCACGGATGTTGATCCAGTCTGGACTATCGACTCTGGTTGTACATGCCACGTGATGTATGATCAAGCGAGGTTCACGATAACATCGCCTTACACAGGCTGGATCACTGTGGGTGGGAAGAACCAGATCCCGATCCTTGCGATTGGTGATATCTCCCTCAAGTTCCAAGGGACGGCCTCAGACGCTCGTGCTGCGTAACGTCCTATACGCGCCTGAATTCAAGTTCAATTTGTTTTCGGCGCCTGCGGCTATGAAGGAAGACTTTCGCTTCTCCGCTAATCGCATGTAATGCGCGATTAATACGAGTCAACATTTTAGCGTGAAGACCAAAATTACCACGCATGCCGACTAGTACAATTTCATGGTAAGTCCAAAGTCGACATCGACCAGCGACCCGACGGCTCTGATCACCCTTCATGGTAATGCAGCTATTTTACGTTTACATAAATGGGTGGATCATCCTAACTTTCGTATATTGCAGGCTTTGCTTAAGAATGAAGCGATCATCGATTATGAACTTGATGGGGTAGGATCGCAACTAGATATTACTTGTTCTTCATGTTCACTAGCAAAGTCACACTGTCGACCATTTAATCTAAATAAAATTGTTAAACGTGCGAAATCTCCTCTTCAAAATTCATAGTGATATATGTAGTCCAATACCGACACCAAGTCTAACCGGTTTTCGCTATTTTCTAATCTTTATTGATGACCGTACGCGTTTCGCAATTACATATACTATCATAGTCCGTTCAGAATAATATGAATGCTACGAAGACTTTCGCCGCAAGGCGCTTAACGTTTTTAGATCTGACGTTCACACTGTCGAATACACGTCCATTTACTATGACCCTGAAATTAAAACTTTTCAAGCTGACAATGCGAAAGAGTTTGAAAAACTTGGTCGGACGTTGTGGGACAAATACGGAACCAAAACGCAATTTACGATGGCATACACGCCTGAACAGAACGGCGAAGATGAAAGAAGAATACGCACCTATATGAAACGCGTTCGTGCTACCCTATTTGACGAAATTACCTCGTGAGTTATGGGCTGAATGCGCTCGCTACATTACCGACCTGGTGAATATGACCCCCAGCTCTAGTACAAACAATAAAACGCCTTATGAGCTGTGGTATGACAAGAAACCTTCCGCCATGAAACTTCGTGGTTTTGGATGCAAAGCATTTGTCCACGTCCCAGAAGCACATCTGGACAATCTTGAACCGCGTGCTACTATATGCATGTATCTCGGTCTAACCGACCATAAGCGAGGCTATCGATTACTTGTGGCAAGATTATCTACAGCCGTGATGTTACCTTTGACGAAACCGTATTCCCCTCCTTGGCATTTTTGCCGAAGGAATAGATAGATCAAATTGATCAGCAGAGCTAGAACAACCTAATAGGGATGAAACTTCCCAATATGCAGATCGTATTATATTGTCTACGACACCCTATAATGTAGCTCGTCAACCTACAGAGAGTACTGCATCTACGCCAGCGGTTCATTCACTACACCTGTCGTCCTTGTATGATGCTTTGCACTGAAACGAGCAAACATATAGTTATATTAAACAACCATCCCAACGAAGCACCAAACGCAAGTTTGATGACGTAGATCAACTAAATGGCGTTCCCCTTGAGAAATTCGTTTCTCTTAAATAGTTCTGAGGATATTGCAGGCGAACATCGTCGGCCAATCTCATCAGCACGCTTCTAGCTATGCGCTATAGTGCCGAGCTGCGTACATTCCGCGAAGCTATAACATCTTCTCATACTGAAGACTGGTTCAATGCTGCTCAATTCGAGATCAAGTCTCATGATGATAACGGCACATGGACACTTGTCCCTCGACCATCAGGAAGAAAAGTACTTCGAAACCGATGGGTCTGGGTTGTCAAATACATCGGCAACGGCGAAGTAGACAGATTTAAAGCTCGATTAGTAATAAAAGGTTTTCTCCAACAGTTTGGTATTGACTACCCAGAAAGTTTTGCCCCTGTGCTACGAATGGAAGACCTTCGTCTTTTTCTAACTATAGCAGCGATACTTAACTATGAAATTCACCAAATGGATATTGCTAGAGGCTATCTGCTACAGGCTTACACTGTATTAACTGTAAATGAGGATGCGTGCAATTGGTTAGAAACAAATGTAATTTGCTCCTCAATAGCTTAAGAATGATTAAAATTTAGTATGGACTATTAGTTAGTTCATAGTCCCTTAATTATATATCTTAATATATAACTAAGACGCGTGCTGCAAGACGGTAGATTTAAGAGTGAATATATTATGAGTGGTTTAGAGCTAATTACTAGAATTTATCATACAAACATGTAGTATAAAACTGATCTAATAGTACTCTTACTATTAGATCCCCTCTTGGATTTGGCATTTGCATTCAACTCGGATTTCCTTGTGGATTATAATAATTTATAATCCAATATTCTTATTTCAGATCGCATGACTGAAAATGAACTGTGATATTTCACTTTAAATATCACTTATGTAATGGTGCCCCATTACATCACCCCCCCCCACTTAAGGTGGTTGGCCAATGATAAATTTTAATATCGAATAAATTTTAAGCTCCGTCAACTTTGACGTTTGGAAGGCCCGTATCCAAGCATACCTCGACGGGAAGAACCTGCTTCGATTCATTGAAGACCCAAACTACGAGCTCAACCCAGTCGTTGACGATGACGAAAGACATGGTCGGTCACCGACGATGATCCAGATTCGGATTCCGACTATGATGAAGAAAATGACTCACGGGACGAAAATGTGGAACCGGATCAAGAACTCGACGACGAAGAAGAAGATTTGTTGCATCGACCGACGTCCGCCGACTCACGATCGAGGATTCGGCCATTCAAGATGGAAACGACGATGTATCAAAGTCTGCAACTCCTGCGCTCCCGCTTCTGCTCAAGTTGAATCCTTTGGAGCACTGAATGTCAGGAAGCTTGCCAAGGCAAGAGTAAAAGCAGCAAAGGACAAGGCGGGAGCCATGGCAAAGTCTAAAGCCAAAGCGAGAAACAAGATTCTCTTTGCTGCTGCTCAGACGCGTGACAGGCAAGGAAAATCAGATGAGGTGGAGATTATAGCACGATGCGCTTAAATGTAGAGAATATTGAGAACTAACTTGCTTGGAAGGAAAGAAGGACACTAAGCATTAAGTCGAGTTCCTATTAACACTTTATGAATAGTGGTTCTCACGGTTCGAAAGTAGGTACTTTGTAGGTAGGCAAAACTAGCCTATCAGCGCGTATCTACGACTTTCCAACCGTGAGAACCTTGACTCGGTACAGTTATCATCTATCTTTAACTAAGTCCGATCGGGTGCTTCCAAGCAAAAATCAGCCAATTAAAAATACCTACAACTGCTCGTTTTTGCCTGAAAAAAAGGGCTTTGTAGGCAAACCGAAGGTATCCTCTGATTGGTCAGTTTTGCCTACAAAGTACCTACCTTCGAACACTAATATATGCACATATAAGTTTAAGTGTTGCGGACTAATCTTCTTGTGTGATTATTCTTCAAAGAGTACCAAGGGTAATGCTTCTTTATTAGATAAGTGAGGTAATTATTATTAAAGGGTATTTGTACTGAGACAAGCCAACAATAATGGGCTTGACAAAATGTTCAGTAGTTTTCAGGTCCCCAAATCGTAAGGTGCATTACTTTCGATACAGCGAAAATACGGTCAAGCTTTTAAAGAGTATTTCGTATCAACAGCATACTTATGATGAGATGTCAACACTCGAGGTACTGTACTGGATAGATACTTCGAAGTAAAAAACATCCGAAGAAATGTACTTCTATGTTTAGTATGCTGATACATTAGCGTAGCTTACAAGGCACCCTTTAGCTGGTAGGGTACTACACTCCTAACAGCCTAAACACCATTAATACAGCAATCGAACCTTTGAGTCTTCTAGAAAATATTGTTTCTGCAATCGCGGTGAATCGATTCATGCGCTTCATGCCCAATATCCATCGGTGCCAAGGCTGGTCTGAGTACCACCATTTACCACTCGCGTTGTTCAAGTAGGGATTCTATGACCCAGCAGCATGATACGGCGTAGCAGCTTCACTTGGTGATGGAATGTGCAACTGGTGCAGCGATCCCTGAGAGTGGCGAGAAGCAGACTTGCTCTTGAACAAGTCATCAACGTTGGGGCCAGTACTTGGGGGCACAATTTGTATGTATTCGACCGAATTCCAGCCAAAATCATGGTACAACATATTCAAAGACTTTGAATCGAGATACCGTGCCACGAGTGTCTTTCCAGCATCGCGGTAACGTAGTGCAGCTTCACGTACTGCCGCAACCGCGGAGAAATCGACTAAAACGCAGTCGCGCATGTCCAAAATAATGACCTTTGGATCGTGCAGGACATCAAAAATTTCTCGAAACGAAGCTACGCAGGAGAAGAGAAAATAACCCTCTATATAATACACTTTCGCTTCCTCATGTGTCGAGAGTAACTCGTTGTCAGCATGAACGTTGACAACAGGCACAATTTCCATACCAGTACGGTACGTAAGCAGGCGGCCGCTCTGCCACCCATTGACTAGACACTGCCAAATAACACCGACAATGACAGCAACGGCGAGATTCGTTGCAGCAGCAAGCACAGTCACGACGAGAATGGAAATGGCATCTTCGACTTTAATACGAAAAAGAAGTTTAAAGGATGGCCAGTAGAATGTGTGGATAACAATCACCAGAAGAATTCCCGTCAGACAAGCAACTGGGACACGCTCAATCACTGAACTGCCGAAAAAGACGACAAGAAAAGTGCAGACACCACCAACAAACGACGAGAGACGGTAACGAGCTCCATTAATCACATTTCCGTTCGATTGCGCAATCATAGAACAGCCGCCCATACCGGAAAAGAAACCACACAAGATATTTCCAAGACCTTGTGCAATACATTCTTTCCGTGTCGCTCGTTGAGAGAGTTGCTCCTTTTTCAAATCGACAACCGACTGCAACGTCATGAGCGATTCAAATAGTCCAACTGCCATGATACTTGCCGCTGTCGAGACGACAGCGCCCCAATTTTGCACATTTCCAAATTTTGGGATTGCAAAAGTCGGTAACCCACCTTTTAAGGGAGATGTATCGCCGATCGTACGTACGTCATATCCAAGCAGTGGACGATTAATGCCAAACTCAAACCCAACACCAATTACCGCCGCCACAAGCGTTGGCGGAATCAGATGGCCAATATATGGTGTCTTGGGAAAGAAGTGCATGATCACCATTGTCACTAAAACGAGGCCACTCGTAACCCACGTTGCCGGAGAAGAGGCACTCATCCATTTGAGTTTTCCAGCGATTTCACACTCTCCAAAGCGCATCGTATCGTTTGTACATACCTGAATTGTCGTTTTTTGTGACAAGAACATCATTATAGCGAGTCCATTCAGGAAGCCAATATGGGCTGTCCTGGGAATCATCGTAAAGAGTTTAGAGAGGCCCAAGATCCCAAAAAGGAGCTCAAACACACCGGCAAGTGTCACAGCAACGAACAAATGCTGCACTCGCTCGTTATACGTCAAATACGCCAATGTACCAGTGCTGCTGGTAATCGTAGGCATAACCATAGCGACAGCGCCTGCCGCCCCCGCCATTGTGGCCGGCACACCACCAAATAGACTCACAACGATTCCGAGGAATCCTGTGGCGTATAATCCATTGAGTGGGTCCAGATCTGCTGCATAACTGAAGGCGACTGTCTCAGGCATCATCAAGAGCATCGCAGCCACACCGCAAAGTATCTCGCGCTGGAACACGAGTAGATTCTGCCAATAAAAATCACTCGCGTCTTTAATATCACGGCAAACTTTCGAGGCTGTTTTTCTTGGCGATACATCACGGGGACAATGTGTATGTTGTCGCACTGTGCGGAGAATGCGACGAACACCGTGACCAACGCTCTCGTTCCATTGGTCTTGTAGTGAGTGCTTCATGCCACGAACTTGAAGGGTCGTATAGTGAGACGATTTAATGGGTCCATTAGCAGAGACAGGAAGGTACATGGAGCATGATGACTCGCCACTGAGGCGAGGCGTCAGCCTTTGCTCAACTTCGCCGTGTTGACTACCCATCACTGCAGGACCGAGCCGATTAGAGTCTGTGTCCAATTTGTTCTGTCTATAAAAGGGATATAGAAAGGACTCCATCGTTTGTAACTATTGTACCGGTACGTAGCTATATTTATTGGATACTGTGAAGTTTAACCGCATGATGTGAACCACTCGTTACGTTGTGCGTTTGCAAAATGCATTAATTTGTTCACATTTTGTTGGCTCGGACACCCATGCTTAGGCTCAGAATATGCATGTTGTGATGTTGTGGCCCGGTTCAAAGCGATAGTGGCTGCCTTGCTTCCATACATGAGACCCTATTGTGTATGCCGGGTAAAATAAAGTAATAAAGATTGCACACTTACGCCCCACAATATTAATAGCCAATAACCATTGACTCGGCATTGAATACCAAGCGGAATATTGTTGTTTGGGATTTGCGCTAGGAAGATTGGTTTGTTTTGTGACTGTTGATGTTGTTGTTGTAAATTGTAGTCTATTTAGTCTTATTAGTACTCCTCCCACCGTAATTACATGTAGTCTGGTCTGTGTTCTAGCACAGACTAATTTAGGTGAAGAAAAATTAGTGAGTTCTCAAAACTTCCTAATTAGTCTGGCACAGTTGGCCTCCTGTACCATAAAGTAAGTACAACGTACCGTAAAGAATGATGTCAAAAGCAGAGCAGCGGGCGCGGGCTTCCTGCAAATCGATCCAGCTGATATCAATGGTAACTTTTACTCCAAATATAGTGATGTACCGTAAATCTTTCAAAAGAGCGCTCCAGAAGTAGTACCGTAATTGTTATCACTATGTAACTAACATAATAAGAACAATTTAGTGGTACCGTAATACTTCAAATTTTAACACTCCTTCTTGAAATGAATTCTGTCATCACTTCAAACCCATTTCAGAGCGTAATTCGTTCAGTCTTGGGTACGGCAATGCTTTGGTAATCAAGTCTGCTAGCATATTTTGCGTAGGAACGTAGTTTACGTCGATTTCGCCATCTTTTAACTTTGAAACAATATACTTCAGTCGTATATCCATTAGGAGCTTCCTTGCATGCTCTTCATCATCTTGATTGCAGCTTGGTTATCCATAAGTAAGACCATAGGATGCTCGATCTTTAAGCCTACTTATTGAAGTAATTCACGAAAACCCAACATTTCCACTTCAATTTTCGAAGCCGCATAGAATTCTGCCTCCATTGTAGACAGCGAAACACCACCTTTTTTCTTGCAAATCCAGTTTAAAATCATACCATCCATCAACACAACGCCTCCTGTTGTTGACTTGCGATCATCCTTTGATCCAGCATAGTCGGAGCGGAGTCACTGTAGGCTTTGATGGTCGTGGTAGATTCAGCATTTTTTTATGTTCCTATATGTAACTCATATGTTTGGAACCCTTCAAATATCTCGCGATCCTTTTCGCCAAATTCCAGTCGACTTGCTTCGCTGCGTGTGTTCTTCTTGTTGCTTTATGCACCGCGTAGGATATATCAGGTCTAGTGCAACGGCAGATCGATGACAAGCTTCCAACTAGCGATTGAAACGCTTTGATCGATATTTTGCCGTCTTTTGGTAAAGCTTCGCTCTCGCCGAGATTTAAATCTTCGTATTCTTGACTAATCGGAACCTTTACAGGATTAGCATCCTTCAAATCAAAATCCTCAAGTATGCTGTCAATCATTACTTCTTGGTCGAGTGTATATCCAGTGTTTCATCAAACGAAACTCGCAGAATTTTGACACTTTTCCGAGCTTTTTTATCTCCAAAACCTTCATGTCTTAAAAAAAATCATCAACCAGGCTTTCTTTCGTTTTGGTTACGAGTAGGTCGTCCATATTGACTCCTACAATCACAGTATCGTGATCGTTTGATCGTACATAAAGACACATGTCCGTCATGCACTGCGGAAACTTTAGATCGATCAATTTTCTATGTAATAATCTGTTTCATATTCGTCCGGCTTGTTTAAGGCCTTATAGTGTTTTCTCTAACTTCAACACTTGACCTGCAGCTTGATGGCCCTTTAATTTATCATCAATAAGCTCTATACCTTTTGGTATGTGTAGATAAATGTCGTGTTCGTCTTCGTACGCTTTTACATTGGCATTTGGTATGTCACTATGTTTCGCAGGAACTTTCCATTTGCAAGCCAAACCAAGAATTAATTTCACCGTGTCCATTTCGATAACAGCCGCAAACCTTAGAGTGTAGTCAATTCCAAAACGCTGCTCGTTTCCACAGGCTACCAATCTTGCCTTGTATCGCTCGATATCTCCATTCTGATTCGTCTTTGTCTTGTATACCCACTTGGTATGCAGTGGTGTGCAGTCTTTCGGTTACTCGATGATCTTCCACACCTTGTTGTTCTCCAAAGCCGTGATTTCTTCCTTCATAGCTGCAATCCACTTCGATTTGTTTGCACGTTATATTGCTTGTGCATAGTTTTTGGGATCCACTTCACCGACAAAATTTACCATGCATAAATCTGAAGTTATGTCTTCGTCTCACTTGGTTTCTTCGTATGCTTTTGTCTCCGGCGTCTTAGCCATTATGTAGCTTCTTGTTTCATGTCGTTCACGCTTCCAAGGCTTCTTCTTTTGCGTTTTCTTGTTTTTTTCCTTGCGCTGAATATTTTGTTGTTCTCGAGCTCCTTCTAACTCTTGGTTTTCTTTTAATTCGTTTTGAATCTGCCGGTTTTGCTCTTCGTCCAACGTTTCAATGTTCTTGATATGATGCGTGATGATAACATTCTTGTCCAACTTGAGATAGACCTTGAAACCTTTTGTTTCTTCACTTTTGCCGACTATAATTCCGATTTGGGCCCTATGGGCTATGCTTCCCCGGGTTTCGATAAACCTTACATGTGGATCCAAAAGCGACTATGCTTCCGAGTTTTGGCTTCTGTCCGTTTAAAAACTCGAGAGGTGACATGTGCTTGGCGTTAGTGCTTGTGGGACTCCGGTTGATGATGTAGCAGCATATTGTACTGCGTCTCCCCAGAAAGCTAGACTTAGTCCGCATGAAAATATCATGCATCGATCCATGTTCATAATGGTCCGATGCATGCGTTTTGCTTTACCATTGCTGGATTGGTTTCCTCGCTGATTTGCCTTGATACTCCCGTGCTCCTGCAAAAGCCGTCAAGGTTCTTGTATTCGGCGCTTCCGTCGGTGCGTAGGATATGCGATTTGCAATCGAATTGTCTCTCAAAAAAGGCCAAGTGTTCAAATTTCTTGGCAGCGATATCCTTTCTCTTCGCGAGAAAGACTCGTACATAATTCGACTTGAAATCAACAAAGTTGATCATATATCTGTTGCCGAATCTATCTCTTGGAGTTATAGGTCCCTTGAGGTCGGAACAAATCACCCCTCTCCCCGATACGGTCCGTTGGAGCGTTGTCGCCGCTATCCTTCTTTGACCTGGGGCTCTTGGTTTGTTTTCCTTGTGCTGCGGAAGCAGTGTCTAAGTGAAAATGTCGCTAGCGCGACATCTAGAACGATCACACCTGCCGAATGGCGGGTGGCGAAGAAGTGTTCTTTGGTCTACTAAAACGCTTCGGACTCCGAAGAAGGGGATGAGGACGTCACCGTCCTCCGCGAGGGGTCTAGCGAACGTAAGCCCGCTAGATTTTCTTCGCCGAGAAAGGATGGCGAGGTGGATTCTGACGCTGTCGATTACGACAGCGACCATTCCGCCTTACGATGGCAGAAAGAGCGGAGAGCTCCTCCTGGACCTCGACACTCGCCCGGTCCAGATGACAACTTTGGAAGGGCATGTGGCGCTCCACATGCCAAGAAACAACGTGCAGAAGTGGCTTACGCTACTTCTGATTCGTCTTGTCGTACGGAACCACGTGTCCGTACAAAGTGGGATTTTGGACCCCAGCATGGCCATTAATACCCGACAGTGGCGGGCATAGCAAGCGCGATTGTCAATACCCGTTGTTTGACATCAACGCGCTTGATGCTTGCGGAGTCGCCCCTTCGATAGGAGTACCGACGATAGACGTCGGTACTTTTTCGACCTTTTCTTTAGGCTCGTTACTATCCGAAACGAAAAGGGTCACGTAAGAACAGGGACGATAAAGACGAACTGACACAAAGTTGGAATGCTTTTGTTGAAAACTACAACAAAGGTCCCGACAATTACGTGAAGCGAGTTCACGTAAATCGTGAGCGCTTTTTAAAGCACTCACGTACAGGGAAAATGGAATTTATCGTATTTACCTGCATCAAAGAAGGAATTTCTTGTGGATTTTCTTCTCACATGACTTGCCCTTGTTGTCCCAAGGGAGATCCTCGTCTGAGTGAAAAAGAGCTGCGAGGGTACCGAGGTTACTCAGTACCCGCTATGATTAAAGGCCTAATTGATGCCCTTAATGTATCAGCACCTGGTGCTGATACTTCCCACTCATCAACACCTAGTGTTGATGCTTCTTACGAGTTTAGGAAAAGTATCCTTCTCAAACTCTTTCAGGAGGTCAGGGGCATCTATCCACAGAACCTCGATTGGCCCCCAAGAGTCAAACCCTTGGGAATACCCCCAACCAGCGTCCCAAGCGCTCGGTCGCCGCCCCTTCTTATAGGGAACCGAGCGCTTCGCAATCAAGCGCTCGAGAATATAGCGCTTATTCCCCTGATTATCAATCAGGGGCGAAGGGGGCTGGTGTTCCCTCGCCGTCGTTGTTGCGGAGCATGGTTCACAGCTCCGCAAGCTCGAGAGGCACTGCTCTGGGCTGAGCGGCGATATGTCTCACTCTGTGAAGACATATCGTTCCTTTCGTGAAGAGATTCACGACATTTTGGGCGCTCACGTTGCCCTTCAGCAGAATGATCTTCTGCTGGTCGAGATCGACCGCTTGAAGTCGGGGGTTCAGACTCTCCAGACTTACCACAATCGGTTGGAAACTGATCACAAGTCTCTCTTGGTAGACTTGATGAAACACGACATTCGCCGTGGGGATGCGTCTCGTCCGAAGACTTAGACGAAAGCTTGGGCCTCCAACGTAAAACGTTGGGTGAAGGCGCATGGCCGCGGGATGTCTAATGTATAGGCATCGCCTTTACGCTTTGGACCTTAAAGGGTCCAATGAATTTAGGGAGAAACTTCCGTGTAGGGAATGTTGCTAATTGCATGTGTAGGTAAATTAGTTGAAGATAACGGAACTAATTCACCTTTTTAAGAGGAATTTTTGTTTCTTTCTTCCATTCTTGTCTGCATTGTGCTTCTTTTACATAGCATTTAACAGCTTGAAGGTGTACTACGAATTCATTTACTGCTTTATTAGCAGTAGGTGGGTTGTCTTCTTTGTCTGTAGCCATTGCTGCAGACACATACTCTTTGTAGGCATCTTCAGTATCAACTGAAGCTGCTTGAGTTTCTACTGTGTTAACAGTAGAAGACTCGTTGATCTCTTCGCAAGTTGCATTTGCAGCTTGCGCATCGACTCGCTCAAAATTTGGGTGGGTCCCTCCCCCACTTAGATTTGGCGTACCGCCAAGTAAAGCTGGGGTTCGTGGATGCCTCAAGGCATTCACGAAGAACGGTGTATGCTTTGGGGAAGCATGCACCGAGTTGTTTATCGCAAACTCAGTTAGTAGCACTCCACTGTTCGAAGTCATGCGCGTATGAACGCAGCATGTCTCCTAGAACGCGGTTAACGAGTTCAGTTTGCCCATCCGTTTTTGGATGGCCCACAGTTGACTTCTTCAGCTGCATTCCCAACAAAGAGAACGTTTCGTGCCAGAAAGGTCCTGTAAATCTCGGATCTCGATCCGAGACTATGTTTTCTGGCGTTCCGTGTAAACGGAATACCGTGTCAACGAATATCCGCGCCGTTTGCGCGGCAGTGACATTCGCTGACACTGCAACAAGATGAACCATTTTGCTGAAACGGTCTACAAAGACCACAATTCCAGTCTTCAGACTATGATCGGGTGGGAGACCGAAGATAAAGTCCATTGAAATGGACTTCCAACGCTCTGTCGGAACAGGCAGAGATTGGAGAGAAGCCTGCGCACTCTGCGCAGACTTTACAAGCTGGCATATCTCGCAAGCGCGTACGTACTTGCGTACCCATTTGTACTGGTTACGCCAGTAGAAATCGCGTGCGAGAGAAGCATACGTCATCTCTCGACTTTGATGCCCTGAAATCGGTGCACCATGATACTCCAACAGTATCTGATATTTGAGATCATCGTCGCTTGGAACGACGATGCGACTAACATCTTGTTGGTCTGTGCTGTAAAGCAACATACCATCGAGCAGTCGATCACGATGCACGCAAGCGCGAAGGAACTCTGGAAGTTCCTCGCGCTTCCGATCTGATTGATTACTGAGGTAATCAATCAGCGGACGAGTTTCCTCGTCTGTTTCGTACGCTCTTTGTACCTGTCGTACGGTCTCGGAGGCATCTGCTATAACGTGGCTGGGAAAAACATAACGTTGTGAGTCCGTGTGCTGTTTATAGCATTTAATTAGGCAAAACGATTAGAGCCTAGACAGTAGAGTTATCAAAGATTTATAAAAAAACTGTTAAAATGTGAAGTATTACGGTACCACTGATATTATGTTAGTTACATAGTGATAACAATTACGGTACTACTTCTGGAGCGCTCTTTTGAAAGATTTACGGTACATCACTATATTTGGTAAAAGTTGGTTGAAATGAATTCGGACCATAACCGATTTTATTTTGGGGTAAGTATAGTGTAGGTTTCAAAACTACTCGTACGTTATCTAGTACCTCTCGACACTTCGCATGCATATTGATAAGGTAGCAACTAAATCACTTCTTAATACACTTTTTATTAACGAAGTCCCTGTGTTCGACTTTCACGACTACGTCTTACTTGCTAGCTTCGTCGCCTGTTATACCTTGATATAGTAAGGTATAAGATTCGACGATCAAGTGCAAATATATTCAAGTTAATTTGCTGAATTATCGACTACAACTAGGCTAAAGCATAAGTTCATACTGCAACATGGATAATGATCCTTTTGAACAGGTTATGAGCCCAAAAGACCACAATGTCGTCGACAGTGATAGCCGTGAGGAGGAAAAAAAACACCGGTTTGGGTGCTGAAGGAGCAGAAATATTAAAGTTGGTTCGAGGACTAGCTGAGCGAATGGAGAAATTGGAGAATTCATGAATCAATATAGACGAGTATGGTTTCAAAAACTCAATGAGGCTTGATACTCGGATGCGAATGGTGTGGTGAAGCGACTTATGAAATAATGCAAAGTACTTTCCAAAGGGCGCATTCTGATTGGCGGAAATACGGACCAAGGGCGTGGGCACCGGATAGTCGCCGCCGAGGAAGTCTACAAGCGGCCGGGCGGCGCCAGGCTGGAAATCAGGCTGGTGGACATGACAAGGGGCGTGGATAGTCGAACAGGCGGGCTAAGCGGACGGCAAGGCCACGGATGTTGGACGGCCGAGGCGCGGATGGCGGACGGCCGAGGCGGCGGATTGTTTGTAAGGATTGAGTGAAGGGAGCCTGAAAGAAGATGATTGTTCTAGTGGATGGAGTAGGCACCTGGATCGTATGAGAAGCTGCCAAGGAATTGCTAGCGTCAGCGGCCGAGGGGCGCGGATGGGTGGCTATCCGGCCGAGCCGGCCGGGTACAATGTACCATTCGGACTGGTACCATATGGGTTCAGTGTACTGGCCGGGTTGGTACCATTGGGGGTTGGTGTACCGGCCGTACCGGTACCCAGAGTCGGAGTTAGCCGGGTTGCGTTGGGTAAGGTACATGACTGGTCAGACGTGTTATTTGAGGTAGGTTACACAAAGGGAGTATTGGATATAGGATAAATCAGTATACGTTTCGCTTTCTTAGACACAAGTCGCTTTTATTGGTTTACGGCAGAGGGCTAACAAGGTCCCCTCTTGCTGTTATTGGTTTGCCCGGGGAGGTTAAGTTAACCCACCGGAAGTCCCCTGACCGGGAGTCGCGGCGACTTCGTATACTCGCCTCAAGTCGCCCGTGTTTTGAACACGGTATTAAGTATTGGGAAGTGGTGACATTTTGGCCTTCTGTGGAAGAGTGTGGAGTTGTATCTGCCTCACATACACATTTGATTCGCCCTTCATTGTTATTGGTTTAGCTGGCCGATCGACTATTCTCGGCCCAGCCGGCACTATACAAAGTTCAAGTGTATTGCCAGACGAGCTCCCCGGTGACGATTTCCGCCCAGGAGCTACCCCTAGTCCTAAACCTCATCTCCCTATTGGACGGATTTACACTTTTCGCCCTAGGGTCCACCAGGAGAGCTAACCACCCAGTACTGACGGGTACACAAGGTGAGCTTTCAACATGCAACATTCGAGCAGTCGCGATCAAGCGGATGATGGAAGCGACCGATCCAGCCGGCCTCAAGCCGGATCGGATCATGACTCGGATGGACGGAGTACCCCCTCCGGTAGTCAGTCGTCTGGGACCCCCGTGGGTGTTTGCGTCTCTGGAAGATTTTCTGAGAGCGACTACACCACAATGGTGCGCGTGCCCGGATCTCTTGGTGACCCTGGATATCACCGCGAGTCCCTAGCGGGCGAAAGACCTAAACCTGTCAAATTTGTTGACGATGTTGTGTCGGGTGCATTGGGGGAAGGCATATCGCCCCCAATGCTGCTGAAGATGGAAGGATGCGATGGTCGCCTCGGATTGGGGGAGTTCGAGGTTGACATTAAAGAAGAAGTTACTCCCCTAGAGGCTCCGCCGGGGGCGGATTACGGTACTACTTACTGCAGTGCCGGCCGCTACACGGATGGAGCCGGATCGGACTATGGTGCAAGTCGCCATAGTCCGAGGAAGGATCATGGTTCCGACCATGATCCTAACGAACAAATGCATATTATGGATATAAAAGAAAAATCAAGGAAGAAAAAGCGGAAGTCGGATACGACCGGAGTGGGAAGCCGGCCGGATCGGGACCAAGTCGCGATCTGGCCCACCTACCCCTAAAGAAACCGGATTGGCAGGAATTGGATTATCCGACTCACAAAGATAAACCGCGATTCGAAGAGGAAGAAGAGAAGCAGGACGGCCTATCGACGGATATCGACTTGGAGCGTGCTTTCCATCTTCACGAGTTGGGGCAATTCTTGCGGACGGATAAGGTGCTGAAAATAACACGGCCGAAGATCATAGGCGGATTGAAAGGTCCCGTCTCTCCCCCAACTCTCTCAGACGGCCACGTGTCCCTTATTAGAGGACTATTCGACCAACTCAAACAAGCCGGCATTAACACCGGTGTGTTTGATCCGAACGAGTTGTTTGATCTGAAGATGGACAAGTTGAAGGAGGCGTCCAGCGCCCTGCACGACCGCTTGGTACCGCTAGTGGGTTGCTCGCCGCCGTCGAAAAAGATGACAGCTACGACTGGAGTGGCGCCGTCCACGCCGCCGGCGACAAGCAAACCAGCCGGGATACACTCAGGCTCTTCGCAGTACGAGTCTGCCCCTTCGGAAGCAGACTCATCTGATTCATCAGTGGGTATCACCCGCATGACGCTTGGCCCAAGGGGAACAGCGCGTGTGGCGACAGCCATGAGACGTGGAGTACGTGAGGATCCGGGTACGCCCGAGCGGAAGAACGCCGGCCAGTACAGCGTACAGGCCTGGCGGACAGCGACGGCGGATCCAGAACCGAAGGAGGAGGACGAAGAAGCGGATGGGCGGATTAAGAAGGAATGTCAATCTGGCAGCCCAGCCGCCCCTCAAGTCGCCCCTCAAGTCGCCCCTCAAGTCGCTCCTCAGGTGCCGGATCACCTGCAAAACATGTTTTCGGCGATGATGGAGCGATATTTGGAAGAGCAACGTAGGCTGAGTGCCAGCCGCGGCAGTCCGAAGTCACCGGACCAGCCAGCTCGTCGTGGAACACAGCCCCCCGAACCAGTCCAGTACTATGCGAGGGAGCCGAGTGATGAAGACATGGAGTCGGTGCAGTCCAAGCAAAGTGAACCCCATGCCGCCCCGCCGAGCCGCCAGACAGGTCGCCGGACCGGACGTCGGCCAACGAACAGGAAGCTGTCTCTCAGCGACGTGGATATGGAATCCGTAAAGTCGGCCAAGTACCATTACGATCCGGATGACTTGGATCTGGGGATGGCCCGCCGAGCCCATATGGCCTCGGCCCAAGCGTTTGACGCAGATTCAGGAGCGATCACGAGGGTGCGAATGTCGGCCACGTCCGAGATGAAAGACTTCACCGGACGCGACACGGACGAGGACCAAGCCCGAGGATGGTTGAGCAAGACGAAGTCGGCATTTCTCAGAGACCGGACGTCGGACTATGAGAAATGCCTGATCTTCGGGGATTTGATGAAGGGCCCAGCGAAAAACTGGATCCAACAGCTCAGCCGGGAAACCCGAGGAAATTGGAGGGGATTGGCCGGTGCGTTCGAGGAACAATACTGCGGAGCTGGAATGTCAGCGGCGCGACAATATTTCCACACCAGGAAGCGAGCGGATGAGACCCCTTGGAGTATCTCCATCGCTTAAATGTCGCTGGCATGAGAGCGGATATTCCCGTTAAAGAAGATACCAGCAGGTCGGAAGCTGCCCGTGAACACGTGGAACATTTCATCAGCACGCTGGACGATCGGGAGCTGGCAGACCAGCTGGCGCTACTGCGGTTGAAGAATACGACGGAGCTGGAATTGACGTTGCGCACGTACCTAAGGGCGAAGAAGCGAGGCCCCAAGGCGGCAGTCGGAACCGGCCGTTTCAAGTCCCGATTTAACGCGGATCAAGGAGGCCGGCCGCCATCTACCAGGACGGCCCGAGCCGTCCGCATGGTCGCCCGAGAGTCAGACGCGACCAGCTCGGAAGAGGAGTATCAGCGATCCGGGGGCGAGTCTGAGGAAGAACAGTATCGGTACCTTTTCTCGGCAGAAGCCAGTCAGCCGACCAGGCTGCCAGCCGAGTCCGGTCAGTCGAAGAGTTTTCCGGCTCGAACTGACCAGGATTACCCCAGGCGCAAATGCACCACTGTGGGTCCATCAAGCATGACGACCGGAGATGCTGGAAGCGGCTGACGTGCAAGAAGTGCGAGAGGAAAGGACACCCGGCGGAACACTGTCTGTTCACGTGTAAGGCTTGCGGGGAGGTGCATGAGGCGGGACTGTGCCCAATGGAAGAATTCTACAACCTGCTGAAGAAGTGGTACGTCCCGACCAAGCATGCTGGAATGTTGCCGCCGGAGCGGAAAAGATGTTAAACTAGATCGCTCGCCAGGTTGGAATCTGGTTCGAGCCGAGCGGTCTAGTCTTAGTATCTATGCATATGTCGGTAAGGAGGATAATCAAGAAGCAAAGCAAAGGATAACCGACAATACATGTAAGTTTGACGATTACGTCACCCGGCCCCCGGCCGGTACGGCTGACCCCTTCCTGGTGAGCAGTATACGGACGGATGAGTATTCCCGGTCTGAAGTGCGAATGGAATTAAACTTGTTACCTGGCGAGTCGCGAGGTTATTGGAAGTATCACTCGCCGGATAAATGGTTCAAGCAAGCCAAGGCGGACGGAAAAATCAATAACCAGAAAGCTACCATGCAGTTCGACTCTGGCGCAGAAGTGTCTATCGTAGACACCACCTTTGCTCGTAAGGTGGGGTGTGAGATAGACGAGACGAAGCGGCAGGAATGTATCGGCATTGGAGAAAGCTCATACATGACCCAAGGAAGGACAAGAGTCAAGATTACGTTAGCCGGGTCGTTGGTATACTACTTCACCGCCTGGGTAGGCAAGCTGGCCGGGCAGGATGCAATTTTGGGCATGGATTTTATGGCCCCGGCCGGTATACGGCTGGACTTATCGCATGGAACATTAACGTTGCCGGACGAGGTACAGATCCAGCTGGCCGGCCGGCGGCCCTTATATGGCGCCCACGTCCAGTTCCTCAAGTTAGGTCAGTTTGTAACGGTGCCAGTGGGAAAAGCGGTGGAAGTAATGTTACGACCACACGACCGACGGAGTAAGTTATGGCTGACAAGGGGCGAGTGCTGGGTACCATCGTTCGTTAAAGGGGGTGGTCATCTCAACTCCATAAGCGTGACCAACATCTCTGAAAAACCCCTCACCTTGCATGAAGATGTGATTATTGGAATGTGGCTGGCCGAGGACAAAGTACCCCGCCGGCCGGGCTATGTCACTATTGGCTCAAGACGCTATATCGAGTGGCAAAAACTGGCTTTTCAGGCAACCACCGATCTGGTCAGCGAAGAGGAAGAATTAGAAGAGGACCAGACTCCGATGGTGGATAAACCCGAGTACCGGACCCCTTCCAAAATATTGACGCGGAGCCGGCCGTCGCCGGATCTGGCTGGATGTATTGGCAGAAGCTACGCCCCGATCGCGGAACTGGTCTTGCCCACTCAGAGGGAGACGGACGAACGACAGAGTCGGGAGGAAAACCCCGATGACAGTTGTTTTGACGACCGAAGTGAAAGCGGATCGGCCCAGCCGGCCGAGCAGAATTCGGAAATAGCCGAAGGCGGATCGGCCCAGCCGGCCGACCAAGATCCCGAAGCAGCCGAAGCCGACCAAGTCTGCATTCATGAAGGGGGCGAGCTATACGTTGAAGGCATGGAAGAGCAGATGGCGGTGTTACCTGAGGTGACCCCCTGCCCCCCAGCGGTCACTATCGACGATCTACAAGTAGGAGACCCGGATGTGAACACCCCGGAGGAGATCAGCAGATTGAAGGATATTATATGGAAAAAACGACATCTGTTGATCGGACCAGGGAACGCACTTCCTCCGGCCGCCCATGGAGCGGTATGTGATATTGATGTGGGAGGCGCCAAGCCGGTAGCACAGAGATGCCGAAGAGTCGCCCCCAATATCGGGAAAAGCTGTCAGAGCTTATCAAAGGTTTGCTGGCCACCAAGATAATTCAGCCGTCCACCTCGCCATGGGCTTCGCCCATCGTAATTATTATTAAGAAGAATGGGGTGGATATAAGGCTGTGCATCGATTACCGGCTGGTGAACCGGCTGACTAAGCTGATGATTTATCCGATGCCGCTGATAAACGACCTGCTGGAGGACTTGGATAAAGTTTTGTGGTATTGCTCACTGGACATGGCCAGTGGATTCTGGGTGGTCTCTATGACCGATCGTGCACGGGAGATCTCTGCATTCGTGACGCCCTTCGGGTTGTTCGAGTGGAACCGGATGCCGTTCGGTCTGAAGAATGCCCCGCAGATTTATCAACGGCTGATAGATAACGCGCTGTACGGACACTTCAAGATCAAGGCGGATCAAGATCCGGCTCTGGTCGGGGATGTGTTCGCCGAAGGTGACCCGGACCCCGACCCAAAACCTTCAGTTTTGGGGCGGCGGTCTTACATTGATGACATTCTCGTTACGGCAACTACCTGGGATTTACTGTGTGACAAAGTGGAGAAGCTGATGATTACGTGTGAAAAGTGGAATCTTTCGATTAGTGTGGTAAAAAGTTTCTGGGGAAAGACTAAGGTGACCTATCTGGGTCATCAAGTGTCGATTGCCGGATTGGAGGCTAACCCGAAGGATTTGGAGTCCTTGAGTAATCTGCCTTTCCCGCGATCCCTAAAGGCTATGCAATCCTTTTTGGGCAGCCTGAATTATTACAGTCGGTTCATCGAGGATTTTGCAGTTTATGCGGCGGTCTTGTATGAGTTGCGGGAGGTGGATTACCATAAGCTGAGAGAGCAGGATAGGCAAGCGGAGACGCAAGCCGGGCCGGCAATTTCAGCCAATGAGGAAGCGCCCTTTTCGGTTATTTCAGCCAATGGGGAAGCGCCCTTGTCTGCCCAGACAAGCGACCGGCCGCCGGACCCCGGCGCGGCCGGCCCGGACGACCACATGACCCGAGAGATGGTGGCTTTTGGCATGCTAAAAGCGAAGATGGCGACCACACCGGTCCTGAAACATTTCGATGTTAATAAGACTCCGGTGGTCATCATCTACGCTAACAAGTGGGCCATCTCGGCCGCTCTCGTGCAAGATCACGACGGAGTGTACTGCCCCGTGACCTTCACCAGCCGGACCCTGAAAGTTAATGAAGTTAATTACGGATTGGTGGATAAAGAAGTTCTGGCTCTATTACGGATCCTGGATGTGTGTTATACAATGCTGGTGTCTCGGACTATCAAAGTACTATCCAGACGGTCAACCCTATCATGGCTCCTGACGGCGAATGGGATTGACGGCCGGCTGGGGAGATGGGCGGCTCTGCTGTCTCAGTGGTCCCTCGAAGTGATTAAGTGTACTAAAGGGGAAGAGGAAATACTAGGCACACTGGCTGCCAGCATTACCCCCAGGGCAGAAGTGGAGGAAGCACTGATAGCGATCGCACCTAAGAAGCAGCCTCGACAAACTATCGTATTGCCGCCACCAACAGTGGGACCACGGAGGAACTAATGGTTTTGAGTTTCGATGGGTCGGCGAGTGTAAAGAAAGGGGTCGGAGCCTATAGTGCCATCTTGTGGAAGCTACCCGAATGGAAAGCGATCGCAGCCGCCTCGGACTTCACGCCTGGCATCACGGTGAACGAAGCGGAGTATAGAGGACTACTGCTGTCCCTAGATCTGCTGGCCGGCCGGACACAGGGGCGGATCATCATATGCGGTGATTCCAACCTAGTGATCCGGCAAATCACCGGAGAGATAGATTGCAAGGCGCCGCGGCTGAGACTGTTAAATGATCGAGTTATGTCCGCCCTGCGGAGATGGCCGGAGCACGAATTGCTGCACGTCAAACGAGACTGGAATAAGAGCGCGGATCACTTGGCTACGCTGGCCATGCGCGACAACGTAGGGGTAACGGTTTCCGATCCCGCTCTGTTATCAGACCTGACAGAGATCAACCGGCTGCCCGAGATCATCCATCCAGCCAACACGGAGGAGACAATCCGGGTGAACGCCGTTACCCGATCGCAGAAGCGTCGTTCTTCAGCCGATGGCCCATTATCCCCAGAAACAACGACCGAGGGGATAGTTCAACAGTTGCGAGCAGAGCGGATTCTCCAAGCGCAGAACGAGGAAGCGTGGATAGTGGATCTCAAGGCGTACCTTAACGGAGACGTGAATAAACTGACCGCTGAGCAAGCTAAAGAATGTTTCAAGTTGGCCCCGGATTATGAAGTGGACGAAAACGGGCTACTGTTCTTCTACCGAGACGCCGACCAGCCGGAGATCGAGAGAGATAGATCAGCTCGGCTAGTCATCCCCGCTACTCTACAGCCGGATATTCTCCATCACTACCATGTGAGCTTGGAAGGGGGACATCAGGGCATCGGCCGGACATATCACAAGATTAAGACACATTTCCACTGGCGAGGGCTTTACCGTAGCGTTCAGGCCTACGTGGGGAGCTGTCCAGATTGCGAAACCGGAAAAGGCCGGCCGACCATTAGAGGGCGGTCGCCTGGAAATATACAGGCCACCTATCCTTTTCAAGTTATTGCGATGGACCATATCCCGTCCTTACCCAAATCTCGAAATGGGCATACAGAGCTGCTGATCTGGACGGATTTGTTTACCGGGCTGGTTATAGCAAAGGCCAGCTCCACCCGTACCGCCCAACAGGTTGCGCAAAGTTACGAAGAATGTGTGTTCAGGCGTTTCGGGGCGAGCGAGGTCATCCGGCACGATAGGGAGCCCGGATTTATGGCAGACGTATTCCGAGCTTTCAATAAGATCCTAGGACAGAAGCAGAGCGCCACTATGGCTTACCGCCCGCAGGCGAATGGAAAGGCCGAAAGGATGGTTCAGACTCTAACCAGAGCCCTCAAGATGTATGTGGTGGAGGCGGACCAATGCGACTGGGATGAATATGCCGAGAGACTGGTTTTCGCTCTCAACTCGTCGTACGACCGGGTAAGGGGCGACACCCCTTTTTATCTGGCTTACGGATGGGATCCCCGATCCACTTTGGAAGCCGCCATACCAATAGGGTGCACCAGAAGCCGGGACAGAGACGCCCGCCGCTGGAGGATGGGAGTGCAACGCCACTACTCACTGGCGAGGGAACAAGTAAACGAACGTCTCCGACAAGCAATCAAGGACCGTGCCGACCAAAACAACGACCGCGCCGGGAAACACGGCATCGAGCCCGGCTCCCGGGTGTGGCTGTATCTCGATCGGGTCAAGGAGGGCTATGCACGGAAGCTGGCGCATATGTGGCATGGCCCCTTCCGAGTGGCAGAACTGGTCGGGGATCATGCAGTTAAGCTGGTCACGGCCGGCACGGAATACAGTGTTTTCCCGATAGTACATGTTTCCAAGTTGAAGTTGGTGAAGCATTTCCCGGACCGCCCGAATATACGCCTTACGGGGGAAAACGACCGGTTGGATTTCGATGAAGCTCTGCTGCCGGAGGACAGTTGGGACAAGCCGTTAGACCCGGACGAGTACGAGGTAGAAGAAATTTTGGACGTCCGGAACGGACGGAAAACCCGGTTTGGGCGGATCCACAGGGAGTTTCTCGTGCAGTGGAAAAATTGCGAGGAGCAGTCGTGGGTGGACGAACTAGATTTAAATTGCGGAGCTTTAATGAGAGAGTTCGATCGCCGGCGGGCGAGCCGGAATCGCTTCGGGGTCATGCAAACCCACGAAGAAGGTGGGACAGAGAACTAGTCCGCCCGGCCCCAGGGCAACAGGCACGGCCGGACCAGCTAACACCACTCAGCCGAGTAATCGGTGGATGGAGCTAGTCGGGTCCGATCGGCTTTTTTCGAAGTTATCTTCGAATCAGTATGGTGCCGGACGGAGTGGTTTTCGGAGTTATCTTCGAATCAGTATGGTGCCGGACGGAATGGTTTTCCGGAGTTGTCTTCGATTCAGTATGGTGCCGGATGGGAGAAGTCAGACGAGGAAGACGAACATGCGGAAGGTACTTAATTTGGAGCTTCAAGGCAGCTATGGCCTTCTGGTTTAGGACACGCTGTGAGTCCGACTGTTTTTGGAGGCGAGCTCTCGCTTGGAGAAGGTCGGCGTTCTCACTTTCCAGTCGGCCAATTCGGTCGCGAGATTGAAAAGTAGCCAGAACTTCCCGGACCCGGGATTCATCTGCTTGCTGGCTAGCCAGCCGGGCGGTCGCAGCCAACTCGGTGTTTGCTTGCTCTAGGCTGGCTACGTGAGCGGTCAGCGCAGCGACTTGAGCTTGCAGAGCAGCCAGGTCGGGTTGCCCGGGGCGATGCTCTGGGCCGGCCGGATGGGCATCCGGTCCTACGGCCGATGGCTGAGTATTGGCCGGGGAGTGGCCCGGCACAGGAGCAATGGGGGCGTTGTCACGTTCAGACATAGAGGCGGTGAAAATCAAAGTGTGGGGAATGTGATGAGCGCGTGCCTCAACCGTTGTGCGGCTGCGACAAGGCTCAGGGGCGGCTGTGGTGAAGCGACTTATAAAATAATGCAAGGTACTTTCCAAAGGGCGCATTCTGATTGGTGGAAATATGGGCCAAGGGTGTGGGCGCCGGATAATCGTCGCCGAGGAAGTCTACAAGCGGCCAGGCGGCGCCAAGCTGGAAATCGGACCGGCGGGCCTGATAAGGGGCGTGGATAGTCGGACAGGCGGGCTGAGTAGACGGGAAGACCACAGATGTTCGACGGCCGAGATGGCGGATTGTTTGTAAGGATGGAGTGAAGGGAGCCTGGAAGAAGAGGATTGTTCTAGTGGAAGGAGTAGGCACCTGGATCGTAGGAGAGGCTGCCAAGGGATTGCTAGCGTCAGCGGCCGAGAGGCGCGGATGGGTGGCTATCCGGCCGAGCCGGCCGGGTACAATGTACCATTCGGACTGGTACCATATGGGTTCAGTGTACCGGCCGGGTTGGTACCATTTGGGGTTGGTGTACCGGCCGGACCGGTACACAAAGTCGGAGTTAGCCGGGTCGCGTTGGGTAAGGTGCATGACTGGTCAGCCGTGTTATTTGAGGTAGGCTACACAAAGGGAGTATTGGACATAGGATAAATCAGTATACGTTTCGCTTTCTTAGACACAAGTCGCTTTCATTGGTTTACGGCAGAGGGCTAACAAGGTCCCCTCTTGCTGTTATTGGTTTGCCCGGGGAAGGTTAAGTTAACCCACCGGAAGTCCCCTGACCGGGAGTCGCGGCGACTTCGTATACTCACCTCAAGTCGCCCGTGTTTTGAACACGGTATTAAGTATTGGGAAGTGGTGACATTTTGGCCTTCTGTGGAAGAGTGTGGAGTTGTATCTGCCTCATATACACATTTGGATTCGCCCTTCATTGTTATTGGTTTAGCTGGCCGATTGATTATTCTCGGTCCAGCCGGCACTATACAAACTTCAAGTGTCTTATTGGTTTAGCTGGCCGATCGACTATTCTCGGCCCAGTCGGCACTATACAAAGTTCAAGTGTATTGCCAGACGAGCTCCCCGGTGACGATTTCCGCCCAGGAGCTACCCCTAGTCCTAACCCTCATCTCCCTATTGGACGGATTTACACTTTTCGCCCTAGGGTCCACCAGGAGAGCTAACCACCCAGTACTGACGGGTACACAAGGTGAGCTTTCAACATGCAACATTCGAGCAGTCGCGACCAAGCGGATGGAAGCGACCGATCCAGCCGGCACGAAGCCGGATCGGATCATGACTCGGATGGACGGAGTACCCCCTCCGGTAGTCAGTCGTCTGGGACCCCCGTGGGTGTTCGCGTCTCAGGAAGATTTTCTGAGAGCGACTACACCACATCGCTATGTGTATTGTACGTTTCGTTCCTATTTTAGTACGGTATTATTTCAATTGTTCCTCACATTCATCATTTACGCAAGAATTAAAGAAATTAACTCGTGGACGCTTTCCCGGTTAGTGCAATCCTGGAAAAAATGTTGAGGAATTCCCTTCTCTTAGCTTTTGTATATTCATTTATCAGATTTAACTATTGCTATATGAGCTTGGGTTGAGTGAAAAAATATTTAACACAAATGCTTTCTTTCGAGTAAAAAATTTAGCTTCACCTACGTTATCAGCACAGAGGTAACGTGGTTTGAAATAATACTTATTTTATGCGAAATGAAATATTTCGAAATTTTTATCGTATATTGTATCGACATTCTTATATTTTGTTTTTCTTATACTCGATACTTACGACGAATTGCTATCACGAGTCCTTGAAAGATGTGACTCTTCAGAGCATTCGGCTTGAAAAACCATGATCGCCAAAGGCACTCGTCCAAATACGCAGCTACCACCGTCTTCTTCATTCCTCTTGCAATCTTAATCCGATGCTTAATCTTTACCTCCCATAATCCTTCAATTCGATTAGTGTGGGCTCCTGTGTTGGGGTCCTTGAAGTTTCTTGTGTGTTTCACCCATTGATATTGATACCGCATTTGACGAAGTTGAATGTTGTTCGCAAGGCTGTATATGCGTCCTTTATTCCACCCTCGGGTAACCATCGTTACATACGATTTGAACATATCCGAAATGATGAGCGTCCTGTACAGAAACAATTGCACAACTAGAAACTTTTAAAAAAAGCAATCAAAAAAACTTACCCCGGTTTAATATACTGCTTAATTATGGCTGAGAGCGTTGGCTTCTTTCGGTCATCGTACACGATTCTAGCAAACCACTTCTTCGTAGTCCTGTCAACACCACCGAATACCCAAAAATCTGGATGTGGTTGGCCTCGATTATACTTTTTTTTTCTTAAACTGGTCTCGTCAGTTTCATCAACATGACCTATACCACCTATCTGTTTACGCAAACAAAACATCATTTTAGTAGTATTTCAAAAGCTTTAAAAATATGTAGTACAAACCTTCATATTGCAACGAAGCATCTCTGCTGAGCACACGTCCCTTGCGTAATTATACCATTGCGTCACCGTGTTGGGTGCCACACCAAACATCTGTGCGGCAGCGCTTGAGGGTAACTGTAGACTCCAGGCGTATAAAAGTTGAATAGTTTTGGAGATTGGCGTTTTTGTGTGGCTAAAAATCGTGTTCATAAGTAGACCTCGTTCAACCCGGCATCTACTGCGGTAGCAACGCCATCGCGGCCTTCTACTATTTGATGTTAATGTCATAGGACTTTACCTACGTTATCAACACAGAGGTAACGTGGTTTGAAGAAAAATGAATAATAATTTATTTTTATGCGAATGAAATATTTCGAATTTTTTAACGTATACTGTATCGACATTCCTACATTTTGTTTTTCTTATACTCGATACTTACGACGAACTGCTATCACGAGTCCTTGGAAGATGTGACTCTTCAGACCATTCGGCTTGAAAACCCATGATCGCCAAAGGCACTCGTCCAAACACGCAGCTACCACCGTCTTCTTCATTCCTCTTGCAATCTTTATCCGATGCTTAATCTTTACCTCCCATAATCCTTCAATTCGATTAGTGTGGGCTCCTGTGTTGGGGTCCTTGAAGTTTCTTTTGTGATTCACCCATTGATGCTGATACCGCATTTGATGAAGTTGAATGTTGTTCGCAAGGCTGTATATGCGTCCTTTGTTCCGCCCTCGGGTAACCATCGTTACATACGATTTGAACATATCCGAAATGATGAGCGCCCTGTACAGAAACAATTGCACAATTAGAAACTTTTAAAAAAAGCAATTAAAAAACTTACCCCGGTTTAATATACTGCCTAATTATGGCTGAGAGCGTTAGCTTCTTTCGGTCATCGTACACGATTCTAGCAAACCACTTCTTCGTAGTCCTGTCAACACCACCGAATACCCAAAAATCTGGATGTGGTTGGCCTCGATTATATATTTTTTTAACTGGTCTCGTCAATTTCAACAACATGACCTATACCACCTATCTGTTTACGCAAACAAAACATCATTTTAGTAGTATTTCAAAAGCTTTAAAAATATGTAGTACAAACCTTCATATTGCAACGAAGCATCTCTGCTGAGCACACGTCCCTTGCGTAATTATACCATTGCGTCACCGTGTTGGGTGCCACACCAAACATCTGTGCGGCAGCGCTTGAGGGTAACTGTAGACTCCAGGCGTATAAAAGTTGAATAGTTTTGGAGATTGGCGTTTTCGTGTGGCTAAAAATCGTGTTCATAAGTAGACCTCGTTCAACCCGGCATCCACTGCGGTAGCAACGCCATCGCGGCCTTCTACTATTTGAGGTTAATGTCATAGGACTTTACCTACGTTATCAACACAGAGGTAACGTGGTTTGAAGAAAAATGAATAATAATTTATTTTTATGCGAATGAAATATTTCGAATTTTTTTAACGTATACTGTATCGACATTCCTACATTTTGTTTTTCTTATACTCGATACTTACGACGAACTGCTATCACGAGTCCTTGGAAGATGTGACTCTTCAGAGCATTCGGCTTGAAAAACCATGATCGCCAAAGGCACTCGTCCAAATACGCAGCTACCACCGTCTTCTTCATTCCCCTTGCAATCTTAATCCGATGCTTAACCTTTACCTCCCATAATCCTTCAATTCGATTAGTGTGGGCTCCTGTGTTGGGGTCCTTGAAGTTTCTTTTGTGATTCGCCCATTGATGCTGATACCGCATTTGAAGAAGTTGGATGTTGTTCGCAAGGCTGTATATGCGTCCTTTGTTCCACCCTCGGGTAACTATCGTTACATACGATTTGAACATATCCGAAATGATGAGCGTCCTGTACAGAAACAATTGCACAACTAGAAACTTTTAAAAAAAGCAATCAAAAAAACTTACCCCGGTTTAATATACTGCCTAATTATGGCTGAGAGCGTTGGCTTCTTTCGGTCATCGTACACGATTTTAGCAAACCACTTCTTCGTAGTCCTGTCAACACCACCGAATACCCAAAAATCTGGATGTGGTTGGCCTCGATTATACTTTTTTTTTCTTAAACTGGTCTCGTCAGTTTCATCAA
>MIQA02016827.1:0-13635 GCA_001887855.2 Sclerospora graminicola
TTTTACATCTAGGTGGCTACAAACACATGATTTGTAGATTAGGGTGGCCACGTGTGTTCGCAGGTGGCCAAACAAAATACCCTAAGTACCGGTATGGTAAAAAAAAGATATTGTCAAGTATCTGCTGTTTAAACGGTTGTTTTTTTATATCGACTTTTGGTGGGTTTTCGTAAGACAGCGCACCCACCATAACATGGTTAACTTCACAAGGGCTCTGAATAATTCTTATGGGGGGTATGGTGTCTTACTTTTTTTTGAAAAACCAGCAAAAATCAATAATATTTATACTTCGAAGTTAATAATAAAAAGAATTATCTGCTCCCATTGCTCCCGGTGTCTTTACTCGCAGTGTCGCGCACGTTATCACGGGCTTGATCCGTTGTTTTTGTCTGAACACGTTTTAGCGCTATCTCTTCTTCGCTAGCATCATCTTTGGATACAAGAGACAGAAAGTGGTGTACCGCCACGTGCAGTACGTCCGATGCGGTGAGTGTAGGACGGCACTCTTTGGGAAATCGACATTGATGACGAAACTAACACCACGGAGGTCAACACCGCGTGATACTCCATTGCTTTTATCATCAGCTCGTCCACGCTTGGCACCCACCGTCTTTTTGTAATTGTCGTCATCCCCATCATCGTCATTATTAATCACCGCATTTTTCACAATGTTATCCGACTCTTTTTGGCTCTCGTTATCCACTTCGATATCGCTGCCTTTATTGATGTCTTCTTCTTCTTCTACTTCTTCTCCTTCTAGTTCATCTTCATCTATTGGATCGGAACCCGCTGCATCGCCTACCTCTTCTTCATCCTTTTTTGCATCCTCTTCACTATCTTCTTCATCTTCACTTTCAGCTTCGTCGTGTTCTAAGCTGTCTGTCGTCCGTTGTTATGAGGTAGTCATAAATGCCACGATTAAACTCTTCAATAATGTGCTGGCGTAAACTGTGCGGCAGTTTGGCATTGAGGACTGCGCATTTAATAACAAACTGCTCAAAGAAAAGCTTCAGCCGGTACGCGGCATCTGTTGAGTTGACAAAGTAGGTCACTTTTCCACTTACAACGCCGAGTCGCAACAACACGTACAGAAGCAAATCCTTGTCAATAATACCCTTCACCGACAAATAAAACTGCTGAAGCTTTCCATCTGCGGCTCCTTTGTGGTGGAGCCGATTTCCAAATCCATGACCGAAGTCGTGGGTGGAATCCGGATACCCACTGGCCCGGACGACCAACTATCGGAGGGGGTACTCCGTCGATCCTGATCAGCATCGGAATCAGATGAATCACCATTGTGGTGACTGATCTGATCCTCCCGGTCATCTGGCCGGTCTTCATGCTCGTCAGGATCTATGTTTAACTTCATCTCACCTTGTGTACCCGTCGATCGGGGCTGATTACACTCACTTAGGTGGACTCGGTGACGAAAAGGATGATCTTGATCAGGTCGGAGGGTTTGACCTTCTCGAGACGGGGGGTGTCCTCGGGTGGAAATCTTCACCGGAGAACGGGTTGGGGTCGACACTTATTCAGTATCTAGGCACTGATCAGGAAAGTTCGTCTGATCAGGCCAGCCAATGAGAGAGAGATATAACGAAACCAAGAAAATGCGATCAATCCACGATCTTCCACAGTAATCCACAAACGTTATCTCCACAAAACCTTTACCAATATTATTAACGTGTTCCAAACACGTGCGCGTTGCGGGTGAGGTTAGATCACCTAAGACAAACCCGTCGGGGGTCTTCCGGTAAGCCAAAATGCGTCTTAGCGCGTCTTAACCGGGAAATAGATGAGCAAGAGGGGACTAATCAACCCTGTGCTCCCAATGACCGCACACGTGGCGGAGCGACTCTTTGCTTTAGGGGGAAAATCTAAACCTGTTATTATATATGCAATGTCCTATACCTGTGTACCATACCTCAACTCATGCCTGACCTTTACTTCGAACCTATTTACTTCGTCGCACGGTTGCGTAACACTCTCTTGCCCATCCTGGCTGCACCTTCAAGCTGACCTGTACCGATTCTGCCCCGATCATGACCCGACTCTTCAGAAGATCTTCAACCCATCCTGATCTTCAACAAACGACCTTGAAACCACTTGAGACCTGCTCTTCAGCACTTGTTCACTTCATATATAGTCCGGCCACATCGAGAACTTACTTGCCCTTGCTTATCAACGCTGATCAGAGGCTGATCGGCCCTGATCACGATCGCCATAGTGATCGCCCAAATGATCAGGTGGTGATCAGGCTGATCAGCCCTTGATCACCTCGGGAACGCTCTGGGTCATCATCGTTACGACTCAATTCATCTTCCACACCACACTTCCGATCTTAATACACCGTCAGGATAACCATACCACACTGATCTCGGCTGATCAGGCCCGATCAGGCCTGATCAGGCCTGATCAGGCCTTGCCACATCATCTTCGGACCAACCAAAGGTTCACATCACTCATACAACCTGTTAATCCACCTGCCCGATCTTCATTCATCATTTGATCTTCCTTCTCCGGGCATGACAAGCCGATCAGGCTGTAACTTTGTATCATAGCCAGCTTCCACCAATATACCATTCGGAGATCGGCTGGTCACCTGTCCTTGGTATGCCATGTCAACAATCACTATTTCTTATTATATCCACGAGAACTCCACTTAGTGACTGTGACAACCATCGTGATCGTGATCTCCATCATTCTGCCAGTGCCTGGGACTGGGCTTAACGACCATATTTGGCTGATTCTTCCACGTCGTAAATATCCGTTGGCCACCACCTTTTCTTCTTGATCGTGATCGACCTTTTCCCACCCATCAACCGTCATATGTTGATGGGTGTTCCATCGTCACCAATCAACGGCCATGTGTGGTCCACTTCAGTCCCAATATTTCCCGATCGCTTCACCACAGCCGCCCCTGAGACTAACTGTAGCCGCACAACGACTGCAGTTCGACTCACTCACTTTTGAACTTCCTCTCTGGTGATCACCATGGCCGACGCAAGCCGATCTCCTCTCCTCTTCTCTTCTTCGTCTTCTTCGGCTGCCCGCCTGATCGCTTCTTCGCCCTCCGTCTCCAGCTCGGCTACCCCTGCGATCGCCCCGATCACGACCTCTACGCCGATCACGACCAGCCTCATCCGACCGACGACTGCTCTCGCTTCATATCGACCGTCTTGGAGTCTTCCTGCTCGACCCTCGTCAGATCGCCTTCTCCGTTCCTTGGAGCAGCTCACTCGGTTGATAGATGGATCGGGCTCATTCACGTTGGGGCCCGTGGAGGCTTGTCGGCTGCGATCGGAACTCCGAAGTGCAATTCCCGAGTTGGTTTCTCTGTACGATACCAACCGGGCACTTACGGCTGAGTTATCCGATCGTCGGATCGCGGCTGATACCTCGGCACGTGATTCCGCTGATCTGGCTACCCAACTGTCGGTTCTCCGGCTAGATCATGATCGGCTTGGCAATGATCATGATCGGCTTGACCAAGAATTGCGGGACCTGACTGATCGCTTCCAGGGTGTGACGATGGAGCGTGATCAGTTGTCAGCTGACCTCGCTGCTCTTCGACTCTCCAAACCTTCGGACACCGTCGCCACCTTACAGTCGCTGATCGACACGATGGCTATCACCATCCGTAATCAGGGTACGTCCATCTCATTCACTCCTTTTATAATCCGTATTTGACTCTCCATGTTAACTTCCAGATGAACGTATCGAATCCATGAAGGATTCGATGGTCGAGATGGTAGATCATCTGCAGCGCATCGATGATCACCGTCTCGACCGTGATCAGCTTCTGCACGACAGAATCCGTACTGCCGAGGATGTAGAGCGTCGGGAGATTGAGGCTCGTTATGCGGATAAGCAGGTCCAGCTCTTGACCAAACAGCTGGCTGATTCTCGTATTGGTCGCGCTGATGTACAGAAGAGGCTGGATGAGGGTCGGAAAGTGGCTGAAAATTGCCGGCATGAGCTTAATCTCGCTCGGGTCAAACTTGAGACCCTAGGGCTTGATGATCGTGCCTGGCTTCAGCATAACGCTGACCTGAAGAGTCTCGCGGTACAAACCATGGACAGGTGGACCAAAACAGACACCGGTTCAGGATCAGTCCGGACAGCCTTGCAACGACTTCCCGGCCTGATCAGCTCGTTCGCTCCATCTGGCACACCGCCGCAATCTCCTGCGTTTGCCCCGCCTTCGCCCGCGTCCTCCGTCGCTTCCTTGCCTGTTCGTAGTGCTGATCAGCCCGTGATCAGCACTTCACAAGCTCCCGCGTCATCTCAATCTCGTCCACCGGCGACTCCGCGACCAGCGCCTTCGGCCTCGAGTTCTGGGAAGCGTAAGCAGACCAGCTCGTCGAAGCAAAGGATGAGTCTCGCCAAGCGATCACGTCTTACGGTTGAATCGGATGACGAATCAACCGATCTGGACGAGAGGATGTTGCCTGCTCTGGCCCGATCGCGCAGCACTGATCGCCGTACGCCAGCACCGAGTTATTCCGGGGTGAATTCGCTGGCTCAGGCCGTCACTTTACTGGAGTCTGATGACGACGATGACGATGATTTCGAGGAGGAACCACCGGCTCAAGCTGATTCTGACATTCCTCCGACGACCACTGGGGCAGTGATCGCTCCGCCACCTAATTTTACGGGCGTCTTCATTCCTGCAGATCGATCGTCGATCAAAGAAAACGATTACAGCTACGATCCGAACCGACCGTTCATGGATCTGTATGTCGTTATGCAGGGGAGGCCGACTCCCGCTCACATGGCCACACGGAAACCTTGGAGTGATGATCAGGTCTGGGATCTGACGCCTCGGGTTCTCGAAGTGCGGCAGAAAAGCGTCCCTCGCTTGTGGTCCCGCCCGCCAGGCTGGATCTTCCCGATCAGATCGCCGGCACCCAAGGACAAGCAGTGGCAACCAAGGTTGTTGACCAAACATGCTATCGAACTCATGATCGGTTCGGCACCCTGGGATGTCCTCCTGACACCCATGCCCGGGCTGGCGTTCCCTGATCGCCCTTGGTTTGTCGAGCTACAGGGGCGCTTGGCTTTATATCACCAAGAGCACGTGCAAGCAATATGGGAGGCGACTCACCATTTTCCGATCACGATGGCGATGCGCAAGGACGCGTGGATCGAGCAATACCATCATGCTCGCAAGCGCCGTCGCACCAAAGCCGGGGCTGCTTGGGCCACGATCTGCGATTATGTTGTCGACGGAATTCGGCACGGCGAGTGTGATCTGGACGTTTTCCTGTTCCCTGGCGTCTTGCATCTAACTGTTCGTCGAGCGGGATCGCCGGGACTCAAGGCTGACGGCGGGGATTGGTATCCCGGTTATGGGCACATAACTCCGGTCGCCACACTGCGTGATTGCTTGCTCTGGACCGATCAGCATGAGCCTTGGCAAAACCAGTTCCGATCGAGTCCCATGGATCATCCAGGATACAAGATTGCTCGCCTGCGCACTAAATATGGTCCATGATCGTCGTGATAACCCACTTTTATTTCGTTCTCCATAATCAATTAATATATCACGACATTCCTTGATGATCTTCTCGTTCCACTTTCGTAAATCTTGTTCATGTCTCATTATTACTTCCATCTTGTAGGTCGATCGTTCTCGTGTGTGCAGGTATAATTCTTGAGTAATATATATATGTATATGCATTCGTTTCTTCCAAACCAGTCCAACCGCCCTGATCTCCACTTGCCCGATCATCATATTTGCTGATCAGCCACAATGTGTCAACCCAGGCTATTGAGATTCCTGGTTACCCTCTTCGTGGGTTTGCATCACCTCAAAACGATTCCTTCTCACCCGATCACGTTCGAATTCCCTCAGTAACGCTCCACAATTCAGATCACGCTCGTCTATCCACTCGGGATCGCCGTAACCTTTCCAACGAACCAAATATTCACGGTGGGTCCGGCCAAAACGGGTCTTCTTGCCTGATCGGGTGTCCAAAACCTTCTCCACCTCGAATTCGTTCGGGTCCAGCGCTCTTTCCCAACTATCTTCGGGTAAGAGAGCCTCGTCAAAATCAAACCTTGGCTGATCATCTCCTGACAGCCTAGTCTTAGGCCGATCAGGGTATTCTCGGACCAGTTTCAACTTTGACAAGTGAACAATCGGGAAAATTCCATAATCAGTACCCGCGGTGATCAGTCGAGCGGCATGATCACCGATTAGTTCGGCTACGCGGAACGGTCCATGCCATAAATGTGCTAATTTCTTGGCATATCCTTCTTTCACACGATCCAAGTAAAGCCAAACTCTTGATCCTGGCTCGATATTATGCGAATCGGCCTGATCATTGTTCCGATCAGCTCTTTCTTGGATGGCCCTTCGTAATCGTTCGTTAACTTGTTCCCGCGCATGTTGGTAGTGACGTTGGAGTCCCATGCGCCATCGACGAGCTTCGCGATCTCGACCTCGTGTGCAACCAACAGGGATCACTGACTCGATGGTAGATCGGGGGTCCCAACCATATGCCAGATAGAATGGGGTATCTCCCCTGATCCGATCAAACGAGGAATTCAAAGCAAACACCAGTCTCTCCGCATATTCATCCCAATCTTGTTGCGCGGAGTCTGCGACATACATCTTAATAGCCCTGGTCAACGTTTGTACCATCCGCTCGGCTTTACCATTCGCCTGTGGACGGTACGCCATGGTCGCGCTCTGTTTCTGGCCAAGCATCTGATTAAAAGATCGGAACACTTCGGCCATAAAACCTGGTTCACGATCATGCCTGATCACTTCACTGGCTCCAAACCGTCGGAACACACATTCTTCGTAACTGCAAGCGACTTGTTGAGCCGTTCGTGTAGATCCCGCTTTCGCGATTACCAATCCCGTGAACAGATCAGTCCAGATCAGCAGCTCGGTATTGCCCTTGAACGATTTTGGAAGGGACGGTATGTGATCCATCGCGATCACTTGGAAAGGGTAGGTCGCCTGGATATTTCCAGGTGATCTTCCCCGGATATTTGGCATACCTTTTCCAGTTTCGCAATCCGTACATGTTCCAACAAACTTTTGTATACTTCGATATAATCCTCTCCAATGGAAATGTTTACGGATCCTGTGGTACGTTCGTCCTACGCCCTGGTGGCCACCCTCCAAACTGACATGATAATGGTGTAAGATATCAGCTTGTAAAGTCTCCGGGATCACGAGTCTGGCCGATCGATCCAAATCCGCATCGGCCTGATCAGCTGATACATAATAAAACAATAGATCATTTTCGTCGATCTCGTAGTTAAACGCGATCTTGGCACAATCTTTTGCCTCACTCTGGCTCAGCTTCTCCAGATCACCCTTTAGAAACGCCTTCAAATCACCGATCCATTTTTCCTCGTCTTGAGCCTTGAGAATTCTTTCGATCCGCATCTCTTGTACTATTTCCTCTGTCAGGCTTCCGCGAGAGGGTGATCTGTTGGGTGGTGATCTGGTTCGTGATCTCGTCGTGATCAAGATCTGGGCTGCTTCCTTATCATTTTCCACACGGATCAACTCCGGCAGCCTATTGATCTCCACCAGTTCTTCCAACAGCGCTTGATCAGTGATTATCGATCCGGCCTGATCACGCATAGCCATAGTTGCTAAGTGATCTGCACTCCGATTCCAATCACGTTTCACATGTAAAAGATCATGTCTTGGCCATCCACGTAAAGCTTTCATAACGCGATCATTCAGCAGTTTCAGACGCGGCGCTTTACAGTCGATCTCTCCAGTGATCTGCCGAATCACCAGGTTTGAATCTCCGCATATAATTATTCTTCCAATCTTTTGCTCTCGCAAGAGATCCAAACCTAGTAGCAGACCACGGTATTCAGCCTCATTGACCGTGATACCTGGAGTATAATCTGAACCGGCTGATATAACAGTCCACTCTGGCAATTTCCATAGCAACGCGCTATACGCCCCTACACCTTTCTTCACACTCGCTGATCCGTCGAAACTCACAACGATCAGATCTTCTTCTGAGCCGACGATCGGTGGGGGTATAGTGATCGATTCACGTGGTTGCTTCCGAGGAGCGACCTCGATCAAGGCTTCATCGACTTCTGATCGGGGCGTGATGCTGGCTGCCAGCGTCCCAAGAATTTCTTCTTCGCCCTTGGTGCACTTAATGATCTCCAAAGTCCACTGAGATAACACCGCTGCCCATCGCCCCAGTCTTCCGTCTAAACCATTCGCGGATAGTAACCACGCCAGACTAGATCGTTTGGATAATACCTTAATTGATCTAGTTACCAGCATAGAATAGCAAACATCCAACACACGTAATAACGCTAGCACTTCCTTATCCACAATGCCATAGTTAACTTCATTCGGTTTCAATGTTCGGCTTGTGAACGTCACCGGGCAATAAACTCCATCGTGATCTTGGACCAATGCGGCCGATATTGCCCATTTACTAGCATATAAGATCACCACGGGAATCTTCTCCGGATCGAAGTGTTTCAGTATCGGCGTCGAGATCATCTTCGCCTTTAACATACTGAAGGCTACCATAGCGCGATTCATGTGATCTTCTGACCCTGGCACAGTTTGATCAGTTGGTGATCCAATCTCGAGATCTTTTTTAGTAGCTCAACCTCGTGATCAGTCCCAATTGGTGATCCTCCCATCCGATCACGTTCTCTCAGGCCATGATAGTCAACTTCCTTCAATTCATAAAGTATAGCGGCGTAGATCGAGAAGTCCTCGATAAATCTGCTATAATAATTCAATGATCCGAGGAAGGATTGCATGGCCTTCAACGATCGGGGAAACGGTAAGTTGCTGAGAGCGGCTAGATCTTTCGGATTTGCTTCCAACCCTTGGATCGATACGTTATGGCCGAGGTAAGCGACCTTGGGCTGACCCCAGAAACTCTTGACCACACTGATCGACAAATTCCAACGCTCGCAGGTATCTAAGAGTCGTTCGACCTTATCGCATAGCATATCCCAGGATGTTGCCGTGACCAAGATATCATCTATATATGATCGCCTTCCCAACACTGATCGGCCCTGATCTTGGTCTGGCTCACCTTCCGTAAACACATCATGTAGATCAGTGGCTTCCCGATCAGCACTGATCTGGAAATACCCATAGAGAGCATTGTCGATCAGCCTTTGGTAGATCTGTGGGGCGTTCTTTAATCCAAACGGCATCCGATTCCATTCAAAAAGTCCAAAAGGTGTAACGAAAGCCGAGATCTCTCGAGCGCGATCAGTCATCGAAACCACCCAGAAACCACTAGCCATATCCAACGAACAAAACCATAAAACTTTATCCAGATCTTCTAACAAGTCATTGATCAGGGGCATCGGGTAGACCATCAACTTCGTGAGGCGATTCACCATTCTGTAGTCGATACACAATCGAATATCAACCCCATTCTTCTTAATCACAATCACGATCGGTGATGCCCACTGCGATGTTGATGGTCGGATGATCTTTGTACTCAGCAAACCTTTGATCAAATCGGATAACTTTTCCCGGTATTGAGGTGCAACTTTACGACAGCGCTGAGCGATCGGCCTCGCATTTCCCACGTCTATATCACAAACAGCTCCGAACGCGGCTGGGGGTAGGGCGTTACCTTTCCCCATCAGTAAGTGACGCCTCTTCCAGATGATCTTCTTTAGCTGATCGATCTGCTCGGGCGTATTCACCTCGGGATCACCGACTTGTAAATCTTCCATGGTGACTTCTGGCATATTTGGCGATACTTCTGGTAACACAGCCATCTGCTTCTCGATACCTTCAATATACTGATCGCCACCTTCGTGTATACACACCTGCTCGTCCACCTGATCTACCTCTTTCTGATCGGCATCATCTTGGATCGCCCCTTGTACGTCACTCGACTGATGGTTTACTTCGGATTCAACCTCCTCTGTAATGAATTCAGCTGGTTCATCCTCCTTTTCTTCCTCATGATCATGCTCGGGCTCTTCACTGTCCTTTCCGCTAACTGGGTCCGTTGTTTTCGGTGAGCCGGGCCTAATTATACTCGATATCTGTGGACCTTCTTTGACCCGACCTTCCCTTGTCGCTTCGATCGATGGCCTCCTGATCAGCAGCTTGGTCGGCGTAGAATACTCTGGCTTCTCGACCATAGGTGAGGTATCTTCATCCACTAAGTCTTCGTCACTGATCACGTCCGTGGTGGCTTGATAAGCCAGATTCTGCCATTCAATGTATCTTCGTGATCCCGCTGAAACATATCCGATCTGTCGGGGTACTTTCCCTTCAGGTAACCACATCCCTAAGATCATGTCTTCATGGATGATCAGCGGCTGATCGGTTATATTTGTGACTCTGATGTAGCTTGATCGGCCGATACCTTTAACGAACGTTGGTACCCACGTTCGCCACGGGTCAGCCACAATTTCTGTTGCCGATCACTCGACCGAATCATGACATCGACTGATCGGGACACCCCAATGTTCTCGTACTGGCCCATCTTTAACATCCGTACATGAGTACCATATAAAGGTCGTCGGCCAGATAACTGAATCTGCACTTCATCCGGCAGAGTCAGGGTTCCATGAGATAGGTCAAGTCGTATACCGGCTGGTACCATAAAATCCATCCCCAATATCGCGTCCTGACCGGCTAGCCGTCCAACCCAAGCATTAAAATAGTAGACCAGGGATCCTGCCAAGGTGATCTTCACACGTGATCGTCCTTCCGTCATATATGAACTCTCGCCGATCCCAACACATTCTTGCCTCTGGGTACTGTCTATACGACATCCCACCTTACGAGCAAAAGCGGAGTCGATGATCAAGACTTCTGCCCCAGAGTCAAATAAAATAGTGGCTTTTTCATTGTTGATCTTTCCATTAGCTTTTGCCTGTTTAAACCACTTGTCGGGAGAGTGATACTTCCAGTATCCACGGGATTCACCGGGCAGTAGATCCAACTCCATGATCACGTCCGATCGGGAATATTCATCCCCTCTGAGACTGTAGATCGGACACCGATCGATGCAATTTGAATTAGAACATGTATTGTCGGTTATCTTCTTTTCCTCAAACTTATCTCCGCTACCGACATATGCATAAATGCAGAACATAGATCGCTCGGCTCGAACAAGATTCCAACCTGGCGAGCGATCTAGTTTAACATCTTCTCAACATCTGGTGGGAGCATACCAGCATGTTTAGTCGGCACATACCACTTGCGCATCAGATTAAAGAATTCTTCGATCGGGCAGGCGCCGGCGTCATGAAGCTTCCCACAGGTCTTGCACACGAAAAAACAGTGATCAGAAGGGTGACCTTTACGATTACATTTTCCACACGTAATTCTTTTCCAACAATCACGATCTCCATGTTTGGTCGACCCACAATGCACACATTTCTTACGAGATCGGTCCTGATCAGGTTGAATACCAACAGGTTTCCGTCCGTCCACACCATTAGTCGATGATCTCGGGCGATACATTGGTTCCGTCGTAAATACATGACGGTATTGTTCCTCGTCCGAGCTCAGACCCGACTGACCACTTTCTTCTTCAGAGCTTGAACTGTCTGATTCCTTCGCGATCACGCGAATCGCTCTGGCTGGTCGGGCTGCCGGTATCTTGCCTTGATCAGGGTGTGGCTTGGACCGGTAACGGTTCGATCCTACCTCGACCTTGGGCTGTCGACTCTTGGCCCGTTGCAACGTCCTCAAAGTCAGTTCCAGTTGTTCTGAGTCCTTTATACGGAGCAGGGTTAGCTGATCAGCCAGATCGCTATTGTCCAGAGTTCCAATGAAGTGTTCGACATGTTCACGGGCTATGTCCGGGTGTCGTGGGTCCTTGATCGGCATTTTCGCGCGTAGACCAGCAACATTCAATCGATGTAAGTACTCGATCGGCGTCTCGTCGGATCTTTTCTTCATGTGGTAGTACTGCCTAGCGACAGACACCCCCGAATTGCAATATTGTTCTTCAAACGCTTCACACAAACGAGGCCACTTCAGACGCACTTCTCGACTTAGCTGTTTAAGCCAGTTCTTGGCCGGACCTTTCATTAGATCAGCGAAGATCAGGCATCTTTCAGCTTCCGGGGTCTTGTCCCTCAGAAAAGCTGACTTAGTCCGGCTTAACCAACCTCTGGCCTGATCGTCATCCATATCTTTGCCGGTGAAATCCTTCAATTCCGAGATCGCAGACATTCGTACTCGGGTGATCGTTCCTGATTCACTGTCAAATGCCTGCGCGGAGGCCATATTCGCTCTACGCGGCATCTCAATGTCCAGATCATCTGGATCGAAATGTTGGCTGATCTCGCCCTCTGACTCCATGTCCACATCACTCCGCGGGGGTGATCGGTGAAATCGGTCCTGGTGATCGGCCTGGCATATCGAACGAACGATTCCGGCTGATTGGACTGATTCCATCTCCACATCCACGGGTCTCTTGACCGATTTCTCAGCAGACTGATTCATATTCGGTGCCGATCGCCATGGTTGTCCTTGTCCAGGTGTATACTGAGGCAATCCATACTGCTCACCCGCAAATCGGTTCATCATTGTCGCGAACATGACTTTTAATTGCTCTGGGACCTCCGGCACGTTGGTTGGACCGGTATTGGAGGTCGGATTGGCCTGTGGCACTTCCTGAGCGTCTTCGAAACTATCGTCCGATCCGACTCTACCAGGTTCAGGCTTTCTCTTCCTGTTCTGCGACTCGGTCTTGGGGTCGATCTGCTGGATCCCTTTTGGGCCTAACGTCATACGTGTGATCCCAACCGAGGAGTCGGTGGATGCCGCTCCAGATTGTGATGACGATTGGTATATCGACTCGATATCCATAGGATACTCCACCAACTGTGATCGGTGCGAAGGATCCGCGATCGGCGACTGAACCACTGGGTTCGCCCCTAGTAACGAGGCAAGATGATAATACAGGGTGATCATAGATTCTCTGATCGTCTCTTGATCCAGATCGAATAGCATATTCGCGTCGAAGGCACCAGTAGTGAAGCCAACCTCATCGATCTGCGCCAAGAGGTTCCTGATCAGATCAAGTTGACTGCCTGTGATCACCGGCCGGGTCGCTCGACCTTCCAGCTTCCCGATGATCTTAGGCTTGATGATCTTCATCACTGGGTTGGTAACCAGGAACTTGTGAAACTCCCGAAGATAGAACAGTCGTTCCACATCTTGGACAGTGGTCTTCTCGGCTGGTTCGATCTTCTCTTCGTCTTCCTCGAAGATCTTCGGTTTAGGTTTCACATATTTTTTAGGTGGATCGCAATGATCCGCCCCATGTTTTTTCTGTCTTTTTCCATTTTCTTCTTATGCATAGGATCAAGGTTAACACCTCGATCCTTTCCTGGGTTATAGTCAACTTTACTATAACCCAGATCGGCCCCGATCGGGGCCATGTGGGGAGTTAATTCATCTTTAATCTCGACCTGGCACTCCACCAAACCAGGTCGATCATCGCTTCCTTTAGAAATGGACAGCATCGGAGGCGATACGCCTTCCTCCAATACACCCGAAAAAGTTTCCTCCACTTTGATTTTCACATCTTTTTCATCATCAAGGAATCACGGTGATATCCTGAGTCACCAAGTGATCCGGGCACGCGCACCATTGTGGTGGAGCCGATTTCCAAATCCATG
>MIQA02016828.1:0-11973 GCA_001887855.2 Sclerospora graminicola
CGTGGGTGGAATCCGGATACCCACTGGCCCGGACGACCAACTATCGGAGGGGTACTCCGTCGATCCTGATCAGCATCGGAATCAGATGAATCACCACTGTGGTGACTGATCTGATCCTCCCGGTCATCTGGCCGGTCTTCATGCTCGTCAGGATCTATGTTTAACTTCATCTCACCTTGTGTACCCGTCGATCGGGGCTGATTACACTCACTTAGGTGGACTCGGTGACGAAAAGGATGATCTTGATCAGGTCGGAGGGTTTGACCTTCTCGAGACGGGGGGTGTCCTCGGGTGGAAATCTTCACCGGAGAACGGGTTGGGGTCGACACTTATTCAGTATCTAGGCACTGATCAGGAAAGTTCGTCTGATCAGGCCAGCCAATGAGAGAGAGATATAACGAAACCAAGAAAATGCGATCAATCCACGATCTTCCACAGTAATCCACAAACGTTATCTCCACAAAACCTTTACCAATATTATTAACGTGTTCCAAACACGTGCGCGTTGCGGGTGAGGTTAGATCACCTAAACAAACCCGTCGGGGGTCTTCCGGTAAGCCAAAATGCGCCTTAGCACGTCTTAACCGGGAAATAGATGAGCAAGAGGGGACTAATCAACCCTGTGCTCCCAATGACCGCACACGTGGCGGAGCGACTCTTTGCTTTAGGGGAAAATCTAAACCTGTTATTATATATGCAATGTCCTATACCTGTGTACCATACCTCAACTCATGCCTGACCTTTACTTCGAACCTATTTACTTCGTCGCACGGTTGCGTAACACTCTCTTGCCCATCCTGGCTGCACCTTCAAGCTGACCTGTACCGATTCTGCCCCGATCATGACCCGACTCTTCAGAAGATCTTCAACCCATCCTGATCTTCAACAAACGACCTTGAAACCACTTGAGACCTGCTCTTCAGCACTTGTTCACTTCATATATAGTCCGACCAAACCGAGAACCCACTTGCCCTTGCTTATCAACGCTGATCAGAGGCTGATCGGCCCTGATCACGATCGCCATAGTGATCGACCAAGTGATCAGGTGGTGATCAGGCTGATCAGCCCTTGATCACCTCGGGAACGCCCTGGGTCATCATCGTCACGACTCAATTCATCTTCCAAACCATACTTCCGATCTTAATACACCGTCAGGACAACCATACCACACTGATCTCGGCTGATCAGGCCTGATCAGGCCTTGCCACATCATCTTCGGACCAACCAAAGGTTCACATCACTCATACAACCTGTTAATCCACCTGCCCGATCTTCATTCATCGTTTGATCTTCCTTCTCCGGGCATGACAAGCCGATCAGGCTGTAACTTTGTATCATAGCCAGCTTCCACCAATATACCATTCGGAGATCGGCTGGTCACCTGTCCTTGGTATGCCATGTCAACAATCACTATTTCTTATTATATCCACGAGAACTCCACTTAGTGACTGTGACAACCATCGTGATCGTGATCTCCATCATTCTGCCAGTGCCTGGGACTAGGCTTAACGACCATATTTGGCTGATTCTTCCACGTCGTAAATATCCGTTAGCCACCACCTTTTCTTCTTGATCGTGATCGACCTTTTCCCACCCATCAACCGTCATATGTTGATGGGTGTTCTATCGTCACCAATCAACGGCCATGTGTGGTCCACTTCAGTCCCAATATTTCCCGATCGCTTCACCACAGCCGCCCCTGAGACTAACTGTAGCCGCACAACGACTGCAGTTCGACTCACTCACTTTTGAACTTCCTCTCTGGTGATCACCATGGCCGACGCAAGCCGATCTCCTCTTCCTTCTTCGTCTTCTTCGGCTGCCCGCCCGATCGCTTCTTCGCCCTCCGTCTCCAGCTCGGCTACCCCTGCGATCGCCCCGATCACGACCTCTACGCCGATCACGACCAGCCTCATCCGACCGACGACTGCTCTCGCTTCATATCGACCGTCTTGGAGTCTTCCTGCTCGACCCTCGTCAGATCGCCTTCTCCGTTCCTTGGAGCAGCTCACTCGGTTGATAGATGGATCGGGCTCATTCACGTTGGGGCCCGTGGAGGCTTGTCGGCTGCGATCGGAACTCCGAAGTGCAATTCCCGAGTTGGTTTCTCTGTACGATACCAACCGGGCACTTACGGCTGAGTTATCCGATCGTCGGATCGCGGCCGATACCTCGGCACGTGATTCCGCTGATCTGGCCACCCAACTGTCGGTTCTCCGGCTAGATCATGATCGGCTTGGCAAGGATCATGATCGGCTTGACCAAGAATTGCGGGACCTGACTGATCGCTTCCAGGGTGTGACGATGGAGCGTGATCAGTTGTCAGCTGACCTCGCTGCTCTTCGACTTTCCAAGCCTTCGGACACCGTCGCCACCTTACAGTCGCTGATCGACACGATGGCTATCACCATCCGTAATCAGGGTACGTCCATCTCATTCACTCCTTTTATAATCCGTATTTGACTCTCCATGTTAACTTCCAGATGAACGTATCGAATCCATGAAGGATTCGATGGTCGAGATGGTAGATCATCTGCAGCGCATCGATGATCACCGTCTCGACCGTGATCAGCTTCTGCACGACAGAATCCGTACTGCCGAGGATGTAGAGCGTCGGGAGATTGAGGCTCGTTATGCGGATAAGCAGGTCCAGCTCTTGACCAAACAGCTGGCTGATTCTCGTATTGGTCGCGCTGATGTACAGAAGAGGCTGGATGAGAGTCGGAAAGTGGCTGAAAATTGCCGGCATGAGCTTAATCTCGCTCGGGTCAAACTTGAGACCCTAGAGCTTGATGATCGTGCCTGGCTTCAGCATAACGCTGACCTGAAGAGTCTCGCGGTACAAACCATGGACAGGTGGACCAAAACAGACACCGGTTCAGGATCAGTCCGGACAGCCTTGCAACGACTTCCCGGCCTGATCAGCTCGTTCGCTCCATCTGGCACACCGCCGCAATCTCCTGCGTTTGCCCCGCCTTCGCCCGCGTCCTCCGTCGCTTCCTTGCCTGTTCGTAGTGCTGATCAGCCCGTGATCAGCACTTCACAAGCTCCCGCGTCATCTCAATCTCGTCCACCGGCGACTCCGCGACCAGCGCCTTCGGCCTCGAGTTCTGGGAAGCGTAAGCAGACCAGCTCGTCGAAGCAAAGGATGAGTCTCGCCAAGCGATCACGTCTTACGGTTGAATCGGATGACGAATCAACCGATCTGGACGAGAGGATGTTGCCTGCTCTGGCCCGATCGCGCAGCACTGATCGCCGTACGCCAGCACCGAGTTATTCCGGGGTGAATTCGCTGGCTCAGGCCGTCACTTTACTGGAGTCTGATGACGACGATGACGATGATTTCGAGGAGGAACCACCGGCTCAAGCTGATCCTGACATTCCTCCGACGACCACTGGGGCAGTGATCGCTCCGCCACCTAATTTTACGGGCGTCTTCATTCCTGCAGATCGATCGTCGATCAAAGAAAACGATTACAGCTACGATCCGAACCGACCGTTCATGGATCTGTATGTCGTTATGCAGGGGAGGCCGACTCCCGCTCACATGGCCACACGGAAACCTTGGAGTGATGATCAGGTCTGGGATCTGACGCCTCGGGTTCTCGAAGTGCGGCAGAAAAGCGTCCCTCGCTTGTGGTCCCGCCCGCCAGGCTGGATCTTCCCGATCAGATCGCCGGCACCCAAGGACAAGCAGTGGCAACCAAGGTTGCTGACCAAAAATGCTATCGAACTCATGATCGGTTCGGCACCCTGGGATGTCCTCCTGACACCCATGCCCGGGCTGGCGTTCCCTGATCGCCCTTGGTTTGTCGAGCTACAGGGGCGCTTGGCTTTATATCACCAAGAGCACGTGCAAGCGATATGGGAGGCGACTCACCATTTCCCGATCACGACGGCGATGCGCAAGGACGCGTGGATCGAGCAATACCATCATGCTCGCAAGCGTCGTCGCACCAAAGCCGGGGCTGCTTGGGCCACGATCTGCGATTATGTTGTCGACGGAATTCGGCACGGCGAGTGTGATCTGGACGTTTTCCTGTTCCCTGGCGTCTTGCATTTAACTGTTCGTCGAGCGGGATCGCGGGGACTCAAGGCTGACGGCGGGGATTGGTATCCCGGTTATGGGCACATAACTCCGGTCGCCACACTGCGTGATTGCTTGCTCTGGACCGATCAGCATGAGCCTTGGCGAAACCAGTTCCGATCGAGTCCCATGGATCATCCAGGATACAAGATTGCTCGCCTGCGCACTAAATATGGTCCATGATCGTCGTGATAACCCACTTTTATTTCGTTCTCCATAATCAATTAATATATCACGACATTCCTTGATGATCTTCTCGTTCCACTTTCGTAAATCTTGTTCATGTCTCATTATCACTTCCATCTTGTAGGTCGATCGTTCTCGTGTGTGCAGGTATAATTCTTGAGTAATATATATATATATGCATTCGTTTCTTCCAAACCAGTCCAACCGCCCTGATCTCCACTTGCCCGATCATCATATTTGCTGATCAGCCACAATGTGTCAACCCAGGCTATTGAGATTCCTGGTTACCCTCTTCGTGGGTTTGCATCACCTCAAAACGATTCCTTCTCACCCGATCACGTTCGAATTCCCTCAGTAACGCTCCACAATTCAGATCACGCTCGTCTATCCACTCGGGATCGTCGTAACCTTTCCAACGAACCAAATATTCACGGTGGGTCCGGCCAAAACGGGTTTTCTTGCCTGATCGGGTGTCCAAAACCTTCTCCACCTCGAATTCGTTCGGGTCCAGCGCTCTTTCCCAACTATCTTCGGGTAAGAGAGCCTCGTCAAAATCAAACCTTGGCTGATCATCTCCTGACAGCCTAGTCTTAGGCCGATCAGGGTATTCTCGGACCAGTTTCAACTTTGACAAGTGAACAATCGGGAAAATTCCATAATCAGTACCCGCGGTAATCAGTCGAGCGGCATGATCACCGATTAGTTCGGCTACGCGGAACGGTCCATGCCATAAATGTGCTAATTTCTTGGCATATCCTTCTTTCACACGATCCAAGTAAAGCCAAACTCTTGATCCTGGCTCGATATTATGTGAATCGGCCTGATCATTGTTCCGATCAGCTCTTTCTTGGATGGCCCTTCGTAATCGTTCGTTAACTTGTCCCCGCGCATGTTGGTAATGACGTTGGAGTCCCATGCGCCATCGACGAGCTTCGCGATCTCGACCTCGTGTACAACCAACAGGGATCACTGACTCGATGGTAGATCGGGGGTCCCAACCATATGCCAGATAGAATGGGGTATCTCCCCTGATCCGATCAAACGAGGAATTCAAAGCAAACACCAGTCTCTCCGCATATTCGTCCCAATCTTGTTGCGCGGAGTCTGCGACATACATCTTAATAGCCCTGGTCAACGTTTGTACCATCCGCTCGGCTTTACCATTCGCCTGTGGACGGTACGCCATGGTCGCGCTCTGTTTCTGGCCAAGCATCTGATTAAAAGATCGGAAAACTTCGGCCATGAAACCTGGTTCACGATCATGCCTGATCACTTCACTGGCTCCAAACCGTCGGAACACACATTCTTCATAACTGCAAGCGACTTGTTGAGCCGTTCGTGTAGATCCCGCTTTCGCGATTACCAATCCTGTGAACAGATCAGTCCAGATCAGCAGCTCGGTATTGCCCTTGAACGATTTTGGGAGGGACGGTATGTGATCCATCGCAATCACTTGGAAAGGGTAGGTCGCCTGGATATTTCCAGGTGATCTTCCCCGGATATTTGGCATACCTTTTCCAGTTTCGCAATCCGTACATGTTCCAACAAACTTTTGTATACTTCGATATAATCCTCTCCAATGGAAATGTTTACGGATCCTGTGGTACGTTCGTCCTACGCCCTGGTGGCCACCCTCCAAACTGACATGATAATGGTGTAAGATATCAGCTTGTAAAGTCTCCGGGATCACGAGTCTAGCCGATCGATCCAAATCCGCATCGGCCTGATCAGCTGATACATAATAAAACAATAGATCATTTTCGTCGATCTCGTAGTTAAACGCGACCTTGGCACAATCTTTTGCCTCACTCTGGCTCAGCTTCTCCAGATCACCCTTTAGAAACGCCTTCAAATCACCGATCCATTTTTTCTCGTCTTGAGCCTTGAGAATTCTTTCGATCCGCATCTCTTGTACTATTTCCTCTGTCAGGCTTTCGCGAGAGGGTGATCTGTTGGGTGGTGATCTGGTCCGTGATCTCGTCGTAATTAAGATCTGGGCTGCTTCCTTTTCATTTTCCACACGGATCAGCTCCGGCAGCCTATTGATCTCCACCAGTTCTTCCAACAGCGCTTGATCAGTGATTATCGATCCGGCCTGATCACGCATAGCCATGGTTGCTAAGTGATCTGCACTCCGATTCCAATCACGTTTCACATGCAAAAGATCATGTCTTGGCCATCCACGTAAAGCTTTCATAACGCGATCATTCAGCAGTTTCAGACGTGGCGCTTTACAGTCGATCTCTCCAGTGATCTGCCGAATCACCAGGTTTGAATCTCCGCATATAATTATTCTTCCAATCTTTTGCTCTCGCAAGAGATCCAAACCTAGCAGCAGACCACGGTATTCAGCCTCATTGACCGTGATACCTGGAGTATAATCTGAACCGGCTGATATAACAGTCCACTCTGGCAATTTCCATAGCAACGCGCTATACGCCCCTACACCTTTCTTCACACTCGCTGATCCGTCGAAACTCACAACAATCAGATCTTCTTCTGAGCCGACGATCGGTGGGGGTATAGTGATCGATTCACGTGGTTGCTTCCGAGGAGCGACCTCGATCAGGGCTTCATCGACTTCTGATCGGGGCGTGATGCTGGCTGCCAGCGTCCCAAAAATTTCTTCTTCGCCCTTGGTGCACTTAATGATCTCCAAAGTCCACTGAGATAACACCGCTGCCCATCGCCCCAGTCTTCCGTCTAAACCACTTGCGGATAGTAACCACGCCAGACTAGATCGTTTAGATAATACCTTAATTGATCTAGTTACCAGCATAGAATAGCAAACATCCAACACACGTAACAACGCTAGCACTTCCTTATCCACAATGCCATAGTTAACTTCATTCGGTTTCAATGTTCGGCTTGTGAACGTCACCGGGCAATAAACTCCATCGTGATCTTGGACCAATGCGGCCGATATTGCCCATTTACTAGCATACAAGATCACCACGGGAATTTTCTCCGGATCGAAGTGTTTCAGTATCGGCGTCGAGATCATCTTCGCCTTTAACATACTGAAGGCTACCATAGCGCGATTCATGTGATCTTCTGACCCTGGCACAGTTTGATCAGTTGGGGATCCAATCTCGAGATCTTTTTAGTAGCTTCAACCTCGTGATCAGTCCCAATTGGTGATCCTCCCATCCGATCACGTTCTCTCAGGCCATGATAATCAACTTCCTTCAATTCATAAAGTATAGCGGCGTAGATCGAGATGTCCTCGATAAATCTGCTATAATAATTCAATGATCCGAGGAAGGATTGCATGGCCTTCAACGATCGGGGAAACGGTAAGTTGCTGAGAGCGGCTAGATCTTTCGGATTTGCTTCCAAACCTTGGATCGATACGTTATGGCCGAGGTAAGCGACCTTGGGCTGACCCCAGAAACTCTTGACCACACTGATCGACAGATTCCAACGCTCGCAGGTATCTAAGAGTCGTTCGACCTTATCGCATAGCATATCCCAGGATGTTGCCGTGACCAAGATATCGTCTATATATGATCGCCTTCCCAATACTGATCGGCCCTGATCTTGGTCTGGCTCACCTTCCGTAAACACATCATGTAGATCAGTGGCTTCCCGATCAGCACTGATCTGGAAATACCCATAGAGAGCATTGTCGATCAGCCTTTGGTAGATCTGTGGGGCGTTCTTTAATCCAAACGGCATCCGATTCCACTCAAAAAGTCCAAAAGGTGTAACGAAAGCCGAGATCTCTCGAGCGCGATCAGTCATCGAAACCACCCAGAAACCACTAGCCATATCCAACGAACAGAACCATAAAACTTTATCCAGATCATCTAACAAGTCATTGATCAGGGGCATCGGGTAGACCATCAACTTCGTGAGGCGATTTACCATTCTGTAGTCGATACACAATCGGATATCAACCCCATTCTTCTTAATCACAATCACAATCGGTGACGCCCACTGCGACGTTGATGGTCGGATGATCTTTGTACTCAGTAAACCCTTGATCAAATCGGATAACTTTCCCGGTATTGAGGTGCAACTTTACGACAACGCTGAGCGATCGGCCTCGCATTTCCCACGTCTATATCACAAACAGCTCCAAATGCAGCTGGGGGTAGGGCGTTACCTTTCCCCATCAGTAAGTGACGCCTCTTCCAGATGATCTTCTTTAACTGATCGATCTGCTCGGGCGTATTCACCTCGGGATCGCCGACTTGTAAATCTTCCATGGTGACTTCTGGCATATGTGGCGATACTTCCGGCAACACAGCCATCTGCTTCTCGATACCTTCGATATACTGATCGCCGCCTTCGTGTATACACACTTGCTCGTCCACCTGATCTACCTTTTCCTGATCGGCATCGCCTTGGATCGCCCCTTGTGCGTCACTCGACTGATGGTTTACTTCGGATTCACCCTCCTCTGTAATGAATTCAGCTGGTTCATCCTCCCTTTCTTCCTCATGATCGTGCTTGGACTCTTCATTGTCTTTTCCGCTAACTGGATCCGTTGTTTTCGGTGAGCCGGGCCTAATTATACTCAATATCTGTGGACCTTCTTTGGCCCGGCCTTCCCCTGTCGCTTCGATCGATGGCCTCCTGATCAGCAGCTTGGTCGGCGTAGAATACTCCGGCTTCTCGACCATAGGTGAGGTATCTTCATCCTCTAAATCTTCGTCACTGACCATGTCCGTGGTGGCTTGATAAGCCAGATTCTGCCATTCAATGTATCTTCGTGATCCCACTGAAACATATCCGATCTGTCGGGGTACTTTCCCTTCAAGTAACCACATCCCTAAGATCATGTCTTCATGGATGATCAGCGGCTGATCGGATATATTTGTGACTCTGATGTAGCTTGATCGGCCGATACCTTTAACAAACGTTGGTACCCAACGTTCGCCACGGGTCAACCACAATTTCTGCTGCCGATCACTCGACCGAATGATGACATCGACTGATCGGGATACCCCAATGTTCTCGTACTGGCCCATCTTTAACATCCGTACATGAGTACTGTACAAAGGTCGTTGGCCAGATAACTGAATCTGCACTTCATCCGGCAGAGTCAGGGTTCCATGAGATAGGTCAAGTCGTATACCAGCTGGTACCATAAAATCCATCCCCAATATCGCGTCCTGACCGGCTAGCCGTCCAACCCAAGCATTAAAATAGTAGACTAGGGATCCTGCCAGGGTGATCTTCACACGTTATCGTCCTTCCGTCATATATGAACTCTCGCCAATCCCAACACATTCTTGCCTCTGGGTACTGTCTATACGACATCCCACCTTACGAGCAAAGGCGGAGTCGATGATCGAGACTTCTGCTCCAGAGTCAAATAAAATACTGGCTTTTTTATTGTTGATCTTTCCATTAGCTTAGCCTGTTTAAACCACTTGTCGGGAGAGTGATACTTCCAGTATCCTCGGGATTCACCGGGCAGTAGATCCAACTCCATGATCACGTCCGATCGGGAATATTTATCCACTCTGAGACTGTAGATCGGACACCGATCGATGCAATTTGAATTAGAACATGTATTGTCGGTTATCTTCTTTTCCTCAAACTTATCTTCGCTACCGACATATGCATAAATGCAGAACATAGATCGCTCGGCTCGAACCAGATTCCAACCTGGCGAGCGATCTAGTTTAACATCTTCTCAACATCTGGTGGGAGAATACCAGCATGTTTAGTCGGCACATACCACTTGCGCATCAGATTAAAGAATTCTTCGATGGGGCAGGCGCCGGCGTCATGAAGCTTCCCACAGGTCTTGCACACGAAAAAACAGTTATCAGAAGGGTGACCTTTACGATCACATTTTCCACACGTAATTCTTTTCCAACAATCACGATCTCCATGTTTGGTCGACCCACAATGCACACATTTCTTACGAGATCGGTCCTGATCAGGTTGCATACCACCAGGTTTCCGTCCGTCCACACCATTAGTCGATGATCTCGGGCGATACATTGGTTCCGTCGTAAATACATGACGGTACTGTTCCTCGTCCGAGCTCAGACCCGACTGACCACTTTCTTCTTCAGAGCTTGAACTGTCTGATTCCTTCGCGATCACGCGAATCGCTCTGGCTGGTCGGGCTGCCGGTATCTTGCCTTGATCAGGGTGTGGCTTGGACCGGTAACGGTTCGATCCTACCTCGACCTTGGGCTGTCGACTCTTGGCCCGTTGCAGCGTCCTCAAAGTCAGTTCCAGTTGTTCTGAGTCCTTTATACGGAGCAGGGTTAGCTGATCAGCCAGATCGCGATTGTCCAGAGTTCCAATGAAGTGTTCGACATGTTCACGGGCTATGTCCGGGTGTCGTGGGTCCTTGATCGGCATTTTTGCGCGTAGACCAGCAACATTCAACCGATGTAAGTACTCGATCGGCGTCTCGTCGGATCTTTTCTTCATGTGGTAATACTGTCTAGCGACAGACACCCCCGAGTTGCAATACTGTTCTTCAAACTCTTCACACAAACGAGGCCACTTCAAACGCACTTCTCGACTCAGCTGTTTAAGCCAGTTCTTGGCCGGGCCTTTCATTAGATCAGCGAAGATCAGGCATCTTTCAGCTTCCGGTGTCTTGTCCCTCAGAAAAGCTGATTTAGTCCGGCTTAACCAACCTCTGGCCCGATCGTCATCCATATCTTTGCCGGTGAAATCCTTCAATTCCGAGATCGCAGACATTCGTACTCGGGTGATCGTTCCTGATTCACTGTCAAATGCCTGCGCGGAGGCCATATTCGCTCTACGAGGCATCTCAATGTACAGATCATCTGGATCGAAATGTTGGCTGATCTCGCCCTCTGACTCCATGTCCACATCACTCCGCGGGGGTGATCGGTGAAATCGGTCCTGGTGATCAGCCTGGCATATCGAACGAACGATTCCGGCTGATCGGACTGATTCCATCTCCACATCCACGGGTCTCTTGACCGATTTCTCAGTAGACTGATTCATATTCGGTGCCGATCGCCATGGTTGTCCTTGTCCAGGTGTGTACTGAGGCAACCCATACTGATCACCCGCAAATCGGTTCATCATTGTCGCGAACATGGCTTTTAATTGCTCTGGGACCTCCGGCATGTTGGTTGAACCGGTATTGGAGGTCGGATTGGCCTGTGGCACTTCCTGAGCATCTTCAAAACTATCATCCGATCCGACTCTACCAGGTTCAGGCTTTCTCTTCCTGTTCTGCGACTCGGTCTTGGGATCGATCTGCTGGATCCCTTTCGGGCCCAACGTCATACGTGTGATCCCAACCGAGGAGTCGGTGGATGCCGCTCCAGATTGTGATGACGATTGGTATATTGACTCGATATCCATAGGATACTCCACCAACTGTGATCGGTGCGAAGGATTTGCGATCGGCGACTGAACCACTGGGTTCGCCCCTAGTAACGAAGCAAGATGATCATACAGGGTGATCATAGATTCTCGGATCGTCTCTTGATCCAGATCAAATAGCATATTCGCGTCGAAAGCACCAGTAGTGAAACCAACCTCGTCGATCTGCGCCAAGAGGTTCCTGATCAGATCAAGTTGACTGCCTGTGATCACCGGCCGGGTCGCTCGACCTTCCAGCTTCTCGATGATCTTAGGCTTAATGATCTTCATCACTGGGTTGGTAACCAGGAACTTGTGAAACTCTCGAAGATAGAACAGTCGTTCCACATCTTGGACGGTGGTCTTCTCGGCTGGTTCGATCT
>MIQA02016829.1:0-39367 GCA_001887855.2 Sclerospora graminicola
GAGAAGATTTGGGAATGTTTACTTGTGTAAAAAGTAAACATTCACAACGGATGCAATTCTTCGTGTATTCCTTTATGGATGTTTACTTCTTGCACAAGTAAACATTCCCAAGGGATGTATAAATTCATCTCTATTTAAACACAACGAACGAGTCGAGTATCTACACGAAAAAATAAAATTGAGAAGCTACAAAACAAAGAAGGAATCGTGCTAAAATGAAATCTTACCATACATCTTTTGCATTGCCGAGCATAGTACGAGGTAGACACTGACCCAATCACCTTGTGTTAGACATACTAAAACAATACATCAATAAACGAACGCTTCTTTCTTGTAGTTATATTAAAAGACCTCTATCGATCGTACCTGGCGTATCGTCGACGCCCTAAAAGCTGAACCTGTTCATTCACTTCGAAACACTTCGCAGAAGATCGCAATACAGTTATTGGATATGTTCCTGAAATACGTTTAGCTTTAACCGGATCAGAGCAGTGCTCTTGCCTCTGCTTTCTTTGTTTTGTCATTAAGGCAACAATCCTGGAGTAAACTCGTCGCTGACACGAAGAGCTTGCCAATCGTGAGCTTAGACGTGCAAAGTATGGCCTGGCCACGAGATCGAGGAGTGGAGCCGGTAACCCGTGCTCCGTGGTTCAATAATAGCGTGTACCATGTAACGGGTACGTTTGTACGTATGTTGGGAAAAGAGGTACGGGTTTTGGTACAGCCTTAACCCTTGACGACTCAAAAGCTGGATGTAGCCAAAACGTAAGCTGGATATAGACTTCTCCGCTGCATTGTAAGGTAAACTGCCAATTTGGGGCCTTCTTTAATTTCTGTACACTGTTGTAGTCATAACTTTTCTCCTATTTATAATCTGTCGCAAAAAAAAGTATTGGGTAAAAGTCCAACTAATCAGGATTTTTTATAGCCATTTATCTATCGCTAATGGGCTAATGCATCAAAAATATTAACTCTTTCTGTTCGCGTCTCGCAAAAGTACGAAATGCCAATTTGGGGCCGCTTTTTATATGAGTTTTTCTATCACCTTTACCACACCTACCCCTTTTAATATTAGTAAAAACAAATCTACCAATCGATACGCTGTCATTTTGTTTATTTCTACCTATTGATACGCTGACATTTTTTTCGTCAACGCTTATTGGGCAAAACCAGGAGCGGCCCCAAATTGGCAGGAGGCGGCAGTTTAACTTACACTGTTTTTTTCAGGACAGAAGTTAGACTGAACTTTCTGTCACATGGAGCCCGCCTCACATAAATTTGGAAGAAAATCTATAGGGCGCACCTTAAAAGGAATTGACAACTGCAACGAATATGGGTGGGTAGAAAACAAATACTAGTATAATCCTTATGCTACATAGAATAGCTTGAGAATTAGGCCGTAATGACCCGGACGCCAGCGGCAGACACGCGTTCGGCCGATATCAAGTCGGGTTGGGTGATAAACATCATGTTGCGCGGTACCTTCATGAACCGAGACAGCCATTCGATCGTAGCCGGACCAAACTCGCCGCGCACTGCCACAAAATCGACGCGGATCTTTGGGTACATACAGTCAAAGAGCGCAGCCATTTCACGGAAAGACGCAAGTACAGGAGCATCCATCTCTTCATCCGCAAACACGTGCACAATGCGCAATGTGTGGGTTTGTTCATTACGACGCACGTAAATAATAGCCTTGTTGATGATCGTAAGGTCAGGAATCTTACAGAAGAAGACGATCGGGGCATTGCGAATGCTGATAATGGTGCGGGCAATAGTGCGGCCACCACGAGCACCCGTATGTTCAATCTCGGATGAATTAGTCAAGGAAGTAGTCTTCTTGTATCGCGAAGGAGCCATCGTCTTCAAAAGTACCAAAATATAGCGTAAAATCGTGACACGCTCAAACATGACGAACATTGCAAATATCACTACGATGAAATAGATGGCGAAATACATCAAGACTTTTGGATCACCGAGTAGGTTCGCAAAGATGGCCACTACGATCAACAAAAACCCAATGATCACGGTAACCCAGGGCGCTCGAATGTCACGAGGAATCTCCGAGCGCTTGCCTTTCAAAAGCATACAAGCGCAAGAAAACATGGCCATTAATCCCAGAAACGCATACGTGTACACACCGTTCACAGTCGTAGCATTGGCGTTCAGAATGAGCACGAGACTTGATGACAATAGGAAGTAGATGCCAATGATGTAGTGATTAGTACCCCGCACTTTGTTTGTCTTTGCCAAGAACGCAGGCAGCACACGGTCGGAAGACAGACGGCGAACGAGACCGCAGATACCCACATAAGAGGTCAAGACGGCACCACATAGCACCACAAATGCATCAACACAAATCCATGACTCGAACCACCTTCCCAGAGTTTCACGACCAACCATTGCAAGAAGGTCGTCTGAGCTGGCGTAGATGCCATGACGACCTTCAAGGGGCAACACAGCAAGAATGGTGACACTCAGTCCAACGTTGAAAAATGTGACTAGAGACCACATGTTGCGCAGTGTCTTGCGAAAGACCCCCGGAGATTGTTCCTCGACGTAGTTAGACGACGATTCAAAACCTGTAATTCCCAGCATAGAAGCACCAAAACCAAAGAAAATTGCCGTGAAGACGTTGCCGTCCAACATCGATCCTGCAAAATCGACCTCTGGAAAGCCAACATGCATGTTGTCACTAAAAACGTGTGGGTTATTAATCCAATAGACGATGCATGATACGAAAAGGATCGAGAGGACGATGATATGGTGAATGAAGATGGCAATAGCCACGCGAGAGCTCTCGGTGATCCCCACCACCGCTAGGAGAGCAAACGCTCCCAACAAAGCAATTGTCGATCCAACAATCGGAATATCCACCTGATTCTTCAGATAACGCACACCTGATGTGGCCGAAACGACACCAGTGGCGACATATGATAAAATACTGAGACAGGCGGCTACAGCAGCGGAACGCTTAGACGTCGTGTTTAGCAAAGCATTATAGGTACCGCCGTTCATGGGGATGGCAGTCACCACCTCCTCGTAAATAAACCGAAAGAAATAGAGCACAGCGGACACCATAAGCAACGGAATCGGCGTTAGTTTCCCCGACTTGGCTGACACGGACGACACTGTGTACAGAACACTGGACAAGATATCGTTGCCGGAGATGGCAGTGGCTGGAAGCTCCCCAAGCAGCTTCTTCGGTTGGTTGAGCTCGTGTTGGATCTCAGCCACTTCTTCTTGTGGCACCTGCACGTGCTCGGCCGAACCAGAGCCTGGAAACTGCCACGTCGGGCCCTTTCGATCGCCCTCAACGATTTCAATCTCGATCTTGCGGCGACGCAAATTCGCAGCCCGAGGGCTCGGTGGGCGTGGCGACTGAACTTCCATGTAGTCGGCAGTCGGTGCTTGTGCGCTACCGATGGTGCTTCGGTCATCTCTAGCGCTCAGACCCATGGGCTTTGACCGAAGCTGGCAACGACTTAATAGATTCGGCGAGATGAGAAATGCGAAATGATCAAAATTCGGAAGGAGTACAATACAGATCCTGATACCTTGTCCAGTTAAAAGGACTTTATTTTGCACTGTCGCAATGTCGCCCATCCCGATAGTACGGGCTACGACGTGTCATTCCTCCCGAGATAGGCTGATTCGATTCTTCAAATCAGCTCGAGAGGAATACATACACGTTAGACAGTTCGATACTGCACCGGTAATGTACTACCATTCGTCTTTTGTCTATGCCACTGCAGACGACCCGTCTTTTCTAGCAATGGGTAACGGGGCAAAAAATGTTTCATTGTGGCGTCGACTGCCTCGTCACATGCGTAGCAAAGAACGGGCTTACCGAGATTTTTTAAGCACCATAAAAGCGCTTTGTGTAAAGAAATGCTTAAAATATGGGCGCCTTTATAATCACCCCCCAATCAGGCTGCTAAAAATGAATTGTGTTACGAAAAGGTACGAAATGCCTCATATAATTAACTAGGTGGCTTCAAATATGATGAGTTTTAAACTTAAGTTAAGGTAAACTGCCAATTTGGGGCCTCCTGCCAATTTGGGGCCGCTTGTGGTTTTGCCCAATAAGCGTTGCCAAAAAATATTTCAGCGTACCAATTGGTAGAAATAAACAAAATGACAGCGTACCGATTGGTAGATTTGTTTTTGCTAAAATTAAAAGGGATAGGTGTGGTAAAGGTGATACAAAAACTCATATAAAAAAGCGGCCCCAAATTGGCATTTCGTACTTTTGCGAGACGCGAACAGAAAGAGTTAATATTTTTGATGCATTAGCCCATTAGCGATAGATAAATGGCTATAAAAAATCCTGATTAGCTGGTCTTTTACCCAATATTTTTTTTTGCGACAGATTATAAATAGGAGAAAAGTTATGACTACAACAGTGTACAGATATTAAAGAGGGCCCCAAATTGGCAGTTTACCTTACAATAAAAATAGAAGCGTGCCCACATCGCGACACTCCTAGTGATCCGAGAGGTATCTCTACGCAAGCTCTTGATCTTCTTTTCGTATCGGATGTCTGATCTAACGACAATAAGGTCTAGCACACCCGTACTAAGAAAATGGTACACTATACCAATGCTCCCCTTCCTACTCAGTAGTATATATTCTATTACTACAGTAGTAATTTGACAATGTGATCAACCCGTTTGTGACGCACGTTAGAGATATCTAAACACTGAAATCACCGATAATGCACACCCACACAAGCGGTGGTGCACCAATCAAGCTTCTCATCGGGGAATCAGTAAATGATTTTATAGCTAGTAAAAGACGACCTTTGCTTCAAGCATAATTTCAATTTTTAATATGTTCATACCGCTAGAACCATTCACTATCTTGTCTCCAAAACTGTTGTGTTTGGATCCTTTTTTCTTCCATGCTACAATGTGCCATTTGGATGATGACACTCCCCCTCGTATTAGTACACAGACCGCTTGGCGTGGACTCGATTTCATAATTGTTTGACATCTCTCGTGGTTCACCTGCTGGTAATATATGATATTCAATATGGGCAAATGGCTGCCTGCCCACCTTGGATGAAATATCCTCATTTTTAACATATGGGTACGAAAAAAGTTGGCTCTACAGAAGGTCGGCGGAGAATATTGAAAATTGACGTAAAAATTTTCGGTCGTATGATTGCCACACGCAATTACTTAGAAGTACTTGAAGTATTGCCCAAGTGTGAATTACATGATGTTGGCAGAGACTAGCACCACCTGAAACACTCAAGATAGATAGTTACTGTAGGTAGGCGCCTATTTAGGCACTGTCAACGGTGGATATTAGCGGTCCTTGATTTTGTTGGGTCTATTAGGTAGCGCTGGCAATATTCGCATTAACACGTTGGGTGTATGCTCACTCGGCATGAAGCATTTTAAACATTTTGCATCAACTGTTTTATTAGCTTTCGTCCTTGGAGGACGGGGCATATATTCATTGCGGTGTCAGGCCTAATGGCTACTTAGTAGCATACAACATTTGAGTATAATCTACGTGTCAGGCCTAATGGCTACTTAGTAGCATACAACATTTGAGTATAATCTACAACACCAGTGCCCTTGCAGTTAGTATACTCCGCGTTTGTTGCTTGCGTGCTGAATAGAGCGTCAGCTTTCGGCTCATCTCTTCACCATCATCTCGGTGAATACCTCTCCCTATATGTATGACTAGGGCTCAAACCCGCAGGGTTTGGTGCGGGTTGAGGTCGACCCGCAGCCCAGCCCGCGGGTTGCGGGCTGGGTTGCGGGCTGTTTGGGTTAGCGTGTTGCACATTGCTGGCCAAGGAAGGACTTCGTGGATTCTCTTTTGGTAGGATATTATCTCCTCCACTGTGAGAGGGTTTACTTATCCTTCTACACGAGGTGGAGGTGGCGTGGGAAGCTACTCAAAGTTTGAGCTGAAAAAACTGCGAGGGTGGATGAAGGATATGAAGGTTATACTAATCATACATTGAGCTAATTGTCCAATCTGAGGTGTAGTAATTGAGGCAGCGAGCTCTTGGTAAAATACCTTATGCTGCAAGATGATTGCCTCTGCTTGCTACGGCATAGAATAATTTACAAATGTTAGTCGCCAAAATGCCAATGCACGCTCATATTCAACCGACCTCTGTACTAAAGACTATTCCAGAGGCAATCTTTCGTCCTTGCTTTTTTATAATGTTCCTCGCAGTTACGTTGTCCTTTCTTGCTTCAATACGAGCTGTGCTGCATCACTCCTTTTTCCTGCAGTTACAAAGTGGGCGCAGGACCGCCCCCTGGGTTGTTCAAGCTACCGGTAAAATTCCAATTTACCTTAGTGTGGGTTATGTGTGGGCTGCGGGTTGGGCTCAGGTCAACCCGCAACCCAAACCGGTTGGATGCGGTTTTGGGTGCGGGTTGGGCTCAGGTCAACCCGCAACCCAAACGGGTTGGATGCGGGTTTTGAGGTGCGGGTTGGGCTTGGGTTTGAGCCCTATGTATGACACCGCTTGTATTTTGTACAGGCTAATATGTGATTGCGGTCATTGCTCTCTTCTTCTACCTGCTCCCATCAATTTGTGCCAATACATTGTAGTATCCACTGGCAATCCTTTACTGTACGAAGTAGTGCACAGTATTCACTACAACTGGACTCAAGTCGACACCAAATGTACCCATCTCGTGGGTTTAGGAGTGCCAAATGATCACAAAGGAGCGTAGCTCAGGCGACATGACATCGCCGAACTCACGAGTGGATGGGGACGACGAGGCCGCTGCCACCCACTTGCGCGCACTTTTTCCCTCATGCCGATTCTGCGGTAGACCGCGCCGCTGCTACATCTGCCGATAGCTTACCAAAAACCTGGTCCTTCTCCGCCAATTGAAGCTGTCGTGTCGAGCATAGAATCTCAAAGGAGCTTGCCAAAGCTGTTTCTGATTAATGTGATCTGGTTTAATGCAGCACCATGTATTCTAGTTCTTTCTAGATCAATAGGAATGCCGTGGTAGCTATGTACATACGTATTATGCTACCGGTACCTCCGAAAAGTGTCTTGCATCCGACATGGTGGTCTGTTGTGCCAGCGGATTCGCCATGGCACGTGTACAACTACATCTTTAAATGACTATCATCTTCTCAACTGGTTCCTGGTTCAGCAATATGATTCAAAACACTTGCGTGATTTAAATTCGTCTGTGTCGCAATTGTGCCAAGATTTACGCTTGAAGTGAAGTCGGCGACGCAAGTAAGTACTGTACCGGGTAGCGTTTTGCTTCATTCTGAACTTTGCTGCTTTAAAGGGTCTTCTTTGATAAAATCAACTCGCGTTATCATTCTACAAGACTTTGACCAAATCTTGCTCATCTATGCAGATCGCAAACCAAACCAAGCGTTTAAAGGATATATGATTCTCACAAGTGGAAGATTTTAAAGAGCGTTAAGAAGGATAAGTAGAAGCACCGCGTCGAGCAACACCCAAGAAAGGCCCATCATATTATTTTAAAACCATTTCACTTACTCTTTTTTTTGCGCTCCATAGATGCGTCGTGACGTTCTTTTAAAACTGCTTTTGCCTTGCAGAGCAGACTCCACATATGACATTCTTTTTTTCAACGAAATTTGGAGGAAAACTCGACGCCTGGATACTTTTAACCAGTGCAAATACTCTAAAGTATGGGCACGTTTATAATCACCCCCAAATTACATATTAGTTAAGAAAAAACGAGCAAAATACAGAGCCAGATGTTTTAGAGGAAGGATATAAAAGAACATGTTCCTTGGTTGTGAAACTTCGTCGATACGCATGGCCCAGATTCATACGTTTCGTCCAGTAGCTACCGAGCTCTCGAGTCAACTCAAGAGCGTCCATGTCCAGCAAATGGAGTTCCAGTCTTCGATTGATACTCTCAAGTTGGAACGAGAGGCTCATCAACTCAAGTGTTGGAAACGGTAGAAGTGCGACAACCCGCTATGATCAGAACATACAAAAGGTAAGATATATTAGATAATTATAGTCTAACCTAATATATATAGGGCGTGCGGTATGGGTGCAGGGTGAGAAGTGGGATGGAGTAGTGCAGGGCACTCACTCCAAGGTAACCGAGCAGGGCTCGATGGTTAGTTGTGAATTATCCCTCACCTGCACACCCAACCGAGTCCCCGGAGCCATTCTGGCCCCGCCTGTTGTGGGTTTACGTATTTCCTTAATTAAGTGCTAATTAGGAGTTAAACTATTACTAATTATGGGTACACTCAGTGGTACACCAGATCCTACACAAGGTACGACTGACCCTAATTTAGGTAGTTTACAACAGGTTATGAGCCCAACAGGGGCAGGTTCAAGGGACCGCGGTTCAACCGAACCGGGCTCGGACCGCAGGGTCGCAGAAGGGAATACTCCTTTCGACATTCTAGTATTCTCCCATCAAGAAGAAAGAAGGAATCTAGGAAACATCCAGCGATCACTCGGGGAGGAATTAGCGGAAGCACAAGACAATCTGACAGGCCAAGGAAACATGAATACGGCCGGGCACAGTGACCAGATGAGGATGTATCGCAACATGGCGCAAGAATTTCGCATGGAGCCATTCAACGGTGAAGGTTTCAAGGTTTATAAGGTGAAGATGAGAGCGAAGCTGAATGCAGCAGGATTGCTAGCGCTGGTCACCGGCAAGGAGCGATATAACTTCGATTGGCCAGTAGAGATGAAGGACACCTGGGACTGCCGATATGCTGCGGCGCATGCGATGATAGTTGGGAGTCTTGCAGATGCGGTGGTGATACGCATGGAAGAAGTTATTGAGACGGGAAATCCCATACGTCTCTGGGACGCGTTGATGGCGGAATACGATGGAATGCCGGCGCGCAATAGGATCGTTGTGGAGAAGGAACTTTTCAATCGCTTCCTGAGGCCTGGAGAGCGCATGCTGGACTACATTAACGAGATGACACAACTCGAAGGCGAGTTACGCAAGGCAGGAGAAGTCATGGATGAAGAAAAGTTTGCAGAGCTGCTACTGTTTCAAACAAAAGAAGTCTATCCGGATCTCTACAAAGAGTTCTCACGCATGAAGTCGTTGTCAGTGGAGAACAAAGTAAGCCTACGGCAAGTCAAGAACCGGTTGATTTACGTGGAAGAACAGGAACGCAATGAGCGCGGCGACGCAAGGCGTGAGGTTCAGATGAACAACGTAGAGCATCGGCAAAACATAAGACAAGTTACCATGCAAGGAAGGCGTGAGACACTACAAGAGGCAATGCGGCGGAACCCTTGCAGAATATGTAACCAGTATGGACACTGGATGCGTGAGTGTCCGCGAAGCATGCGTAACGGTGGGGAGGCAAACCCAAGTCGCTATATACGAAGTAATCGAGGAGGCCGTGCAGGCCGCGGTGGCGGACGCGGTGGCAGACACGGTGGGCGCGGTGGCAGACGCGGAGGTCGCGGCGACGACCAAAGTAGATATGGTGGATGGCGATCCAACTACCCCGGGGGTGCAGGGACACAAGATGAACCAATACCAGTCCTCATGGTGCAGGCTAGCACCAAGGAGCTATTACTTCCTACAGATGTGATCGAATGGAAACTTGACAGCGGAAGTCAAGCAAACGTGTGTAATCCTTTCTTGAGGTACACACGGTAGAAGGCAAGGACTTAGTTATGATGAATGGCACAATCTCAACGGTAACGCAGATGGGTACGGTGTTACTCTGCGTGCAGAACGAACTCACAGGCAAGATTGAGAAACGCAAGCTGGAAGATGTGTGGTATGTACCAGAAGCGCGTGCCAACATTATTGCATTCGATTACTTCCAGTCACGTAAGTACAAGGTGACACTTCATGGCGAAGAACAATCAATAGCGCACGTAACGAAGGGAAACATCAAGATCAAGTTCAATAAGATAAATGGACTTTACAGGCTTTGGACACATGTCTACACTGGCGCTGGACGCGAGATACTGGGCGTCTCGCTTATGGATAAGCGCAGCAAGGTTAAGGAAAAGCAAGCAGAAACAGATGCACGAACGTGGCACAAGCGGTTCAATCATGCTAACCAACAAGTAATCAAGAGCATGGATAAGAACAAGACAGTCCAAGGACTTAAGATCAATAAAACGTTGGCAAACTACGACTGTGTTCCGTGTGAAGTGGCTAAGGCCAAAACAATGACATTTGGTCATAAGACAAGGAAAGCCACAAGGCCATTGGAAAGGCTATGTCTTGATGTGGATTCAATTAAAGTGAAGACAGCTGTGGTGCAAGCATGTTTTTACTCGTCATAGATGAATATTCCCGATTCAAGTGGGTCTTCCTACTCAAGACAAAAGATGAGGCGGCGAACCATCTAACAAGACTGTTGCGAAGACTCAACACGGCATTCATACACCGACATCTAAGGATACAAGAGTTATATTCGGATCAAGGAACAGAATTCGTAAACAAGGAAGTGGATCAACTCTGCAAGGAAGAAGGAATTAGTGTACAAACAACGAACGCGTATTCTTCTCAAGAAAACGGCTTGGTGGAACGTGGAAACGGTGTGGTGGTGATGAAAGTGCGTGTATTACTTGAAGAAACACAACTACCATTCTCACTATGGGGAGAGGCACCTACATGTGGTAGATACCCTCAATGTGACAGGGTCACGGGTAATCAACGGGAAAAACCCTCATGAACTACTTTATGAAGAGAGACCGGATGTCTCGCACTTACGCACATGGGGATGCGCAGTGGACGTGTTAGTCATGAAGAACAAGAGTCAGAAGAAGGATAAACTCAAACCGATCAAGATGCCAGGGTTGCTGATCGGTTACTCATCGCAAACAAAAGGTTACAAGTGGATGTGTGCACTTGATGGCAAGGTGGGCACAGCACGAGGTGGAAACATGACATTTCGAGAAGCCTCACACTATAGATGCAAGTTATGTGCAGAAAATGATTGAAAATGCGTTTGGTGACGGCGATCACGCTCTACCAGCTACCATCCCGTATGTACGGATGCGGGCAGGCATGGACAGCTTGGTCACAGAGGACGTTAGCAAGATAACCATTGCGGTGAGGGAGAGAGAAGAGGAAGATAAACCAGTGGCATTGGCGTATGCCCCAACCGAGAAAGACAAAGAGGCATTGGCATATGCCCCAGAAGAAGATAAACAAGAGGCATTGGCGTATGCCCAAAGAGAAGTGGTGGTCTCGGAAGAAGATAACCAGGAAGAGATGCAGCCAGGAAGGCGCATTGATGGAAGGCCAGAGCGCAAGCGACAAAAGAACACAAGATATAAGGATTATATTGGAGTGAACAGTGTCGATACACGAGAGAAGATTGGAAATCTTCGCGCATTACAAGTGTTGGCTGTACGCACGGCGACATCGGTACAACCTTGTGAAAGGTTACTGGCAGATGACGTGAAGGTCCCACGATCATTCAAGGAAGCTGTGAAGGACTCACGCTTCGCGGAATATTGGCGAGCAGCAATGGATGAAGAGATGGATTCTCTTTGCCGCCATGGTGTATGGGAAGTGGTGCCTCGTAAGGAAACGAAAGGCAAGCTCACAGAAATTACAAACCGCTGGGTCTATGCGGTCAAGAAAGAAGAACATGGCTATGTTAAGCGATTTAAGGCGCGATTGGTTGTGCATGGATACAAGCAGACCTATGGAATCAACTACTTCGAAGCCTACGCTCCGGTTATTCGATTTGAAACCATCAGGGTGGCTATATATCTCGCAGTACAACGAGGTTGGTTTATCTTACAGTATGATGTGAAGACGGCGTTTCTTCATGGTGAACTTCAGGAAGAAGTTTTTAAGGAACAGCCGGCGGGCTATGAAAGGCATGGCAAGAGCCATGTATGCAGGTTGATTAAGTCTCTTTACGGGTTGCGGCAGGCACCGCATGTATGGAATCAGAAATTGCATGAACATCTAGTTGCATTTGGATTCAAGCGTATTGAAAGCGATTACGGACTCTACGCCCGATACCAGGAGGGGGAGATATCAATGTTGCTTACGGTATATGTGGACGACCTACTACTGATGGGTCCACAGGCAGCATGTGAAGAAGTAAGAAGGCTCCTACAAACGACATTCGAGTTAGTAGATCTCGGTCCGGTGAAATACCTCCTTGGGGTAGAGGTGATTATAACCAAGAACTCAGTGTTTTTCAGTCAAGAAACGTACATCATGGAGATTTTGAAGCGTTTTGGCATGCAACATTGCAATGGTGCACCCACACCAGAAGGATCATCGTTGGTAACGACAAGCAAGAAGGAAGACATTCGAGACATGCCATATCGTGAAATAGTGGGCGCACTACAATACCTTGTCTCGGGATCGAGACCTGACATCGCACATGCAGAAAGGAAGTTGGGACAATACATGAGTTGTTTCGATCAGCAGCACTACGCACAAGCTAAGCGTGTGTTAAGGTACCTCAAGACTACATTCGACTATGGTTTGAGGATGCAAGTACAATGATCGAGTGATCCAACCAGTGGATCTAGTCGTGTATACGGATGCAGATTATGCCAATGATTCGGAAGACAGGAAGAGTGTAAGCGGATATGTAACACTAATTGATGGAGCTACAGTTTCGTACGGATCACGTAAGCAAGGCATTAACGCGTTGTCAACAATGGATGCGGAGTACTACGCTATGCATGAAGGTACAAAGGATAGACAATGGCTGAAGAAGTTATGTGAAGAACTCATGGTCGACTACAAGAAACCAAGGCTGTTGAGTGACAACATGGCGGCAATCTATTTAAGTGAAAAGCCGGGCAAGCATCACCATGTGAAACACATTGAGAACAAGTTTCATTACGTGCGTTCCTTGGTACAGGACAAGAGACTTACAACCGAGTATGTAAACACACAAGAACAGGTCGCGGATGTGATGACAAAGGCGCTGGCGCGCGTCAAGTTTGTTAAATTCCGGACAATGCTTGGTGTGGTGTCACGAAGAGCAGCGGCGTATGCTCGTGAAGGACAAAAGCTATCGATGGAAGAAGCTAAGGAAACAGGGGGAGAACAAGGCCCTGAAGAAAAGGATGAGTGCTTTGCACTATGGATTGAAGCAATGAAGAACGTTGCAGCTCAGGGGGAGCAATAAGATGGATATAGTAGAGTAGACCGCAGGGCGGGGCGGGGTCCAGAATGGCGGGTACGCGCAGGGCGCTAGGCCCTAGGAGCAGGGCTCAATGACATGGAAGCAATGGCGGGTACGCGCAGGGCGCTAGTCCCATAGAGCAGGGCTCGAAAAGAACCATTGAAAGTCAGCCAAAGGACAGAGTCTGTGTGGATAGAAGATCGAACGCGGTTGTCGAGGGGGAGTGTTGGAAACGGTAGAAGTGCGACAACCCGCTATGATCAGAACATACAAAAGGTAAGATATATTAGATAATTATAGTCTAACCTAATATATATAGGGCGTGCGGTATGGGTGCAGGATGAGAAGTGGGATGGAGTAGTGCAGGGCACTCACTCCAAGGTAACCGAGCAGGGCTCGATGGTTAGTTCTGAATTATCCCTCACCTGCACACCCAACCGAGTCCCCGGAGCCATTCTGGCCCCGCCTGTTGTGGGTTTACGTATTTCCTTATTAAGTGCTAATTAGGAGTTAAACTATTGCTAATTATGGGTACACTCAGTGGTACACCAGATCCTACACAAGGTACGACTGACCCTAATTTAGGTAGTTTACAACATCAAGTTCAGTGAAATCCAACAAGAGACAAAGAAACTACAGCAGCTACTGGACACTTTCAACGAAACCCATCAGACTCGCCTACTCCCTCAACTCCAAAGTCTCGACAAGACGTCGAAACACTTGGAACAAGATCTAAATGGAGTCCAAACGACGGCTGACAGTAGTAAAGCCGAATTATGCATGCTTTCCGCCACGTTACGCTCCAAATGCGGCTCCTTTTTCACGCAACTTCAGCAACAACATCGCCATTTTGAGGTTCGTTAAGGTTCTTGAGGGCGCGTTTACTGTCCTCACATTGTTGACGTAGCATATGATTCAGGAAAAGGCTTCACATGTTGAAACTCAAGCCCAGTTGGCAGAATTAAGCCGCCAAGTTCGAGCGAAAGCTTCCGAGACAGCTCATAAAGCTTTATCCTCCAGTGTGAAAAATCTACGAGCACGTTGTGAGAAACTCCAAGCACATGTCGAGTTGAGTACGCGCTTTTTGGACTGGTTTGCGCGTCGTGGAGAAGCGTACGAGCACAATTTGGAGCTCGTGGAAACGCACTTGGGTCGACTTGCTCAAGCTTCCGATCCTCAGACTCGTGATCCGTTTGGAGAGCAGGTTCGGTTTCCTCGCTCATCTTGACAACATTATCGATTTCACTTGACTAGAAAAGCGCGCCGGTGCTGCTTTAATAGCATTCTTGACCTTCCCGCTCGAGCTTCGCTTGTTTTCTCGCGTGCTCGAGTTAATAATAAGGCTGTATCTGACTCGTTTTGTTGGCTTCATCAATGGAAGAAGACGCTGTGACGAAACTTGCACACTCGATCGAAACGCTTTCGGAAGTTTCTGAGTAGTTATCATTCCCAATCAAGTGACGGGCTTGTTGGGTTGACATTTGTGACGTCATCAGCATATTGATGGCAGCATTTCGAGAGCAGTAAAAGTGGAATCGATGCGGTACTGATGGTCTATCTGTCTGGCTGTGCGTAATGGGAATGCTACAGGATTATACAATCGACTTGTGTCTCGAATTCTTTCTTCACGTCTTCCTCTTTTAGCCATGAGGAGTTTTCAGAGAGGGTGGTTACTGAATTCTCGGTGTCAGGACTTTGAGAAATGAATCGACAGACCATCCACCACAGTTTCCTACTTGTACAAGTAGTTTATTTTTGAGGCGTAAATCTTGAGGACTCGAAAGTAAAGGAAGGTGATCCTCTAAAGTCAAAATGCGTATCGACGGTCATAAGCAAAACGACAAGAAGTTTCACAACCAAGGAACATGTTCCTTCCTCTAAAACATCGGCTCTGTATTTTGCTCGTTTTTTTCGGGGCGGGGCTATTCCGTACCATGCTTTTTACTATTCCGTACCCCAAGATCGTGGAAATTTTTATTTGCCTTTTATTGGTCATAATAAAAGCATTTACGGATTAATTGTCGAAGTGAAAAATCCTAATTTCTGTCATGTCCGTCAAAAATAGATATTGGGCATCCTATAGCTTAGCTTTATCAACCATGCCCGGCACACACATCGACAACGACGTTACACCAGAAAAATCGCTCATCAATTTAAACACCAACCGAACAGTCAATATCACGTCGTCCATTTTGACAATCCAACTGATTCTTCAAGCACTTGGATACCGTCAAATCTCTGTCCTCATTAGTCTCCATACGTTAGACCCCAAGAAATCAGGCGGTGCCTGGTTTAGCAAAGAATTGGATGCGAGTGAAGCTCAATTCTTGAAAGCAGTTGACATTTTATCGCAAAACTTGTGAATGTCCAAGTACTGGAACATTATTGGCCTCGATCTGAAGAATGAACCACACGAATGTGGGGAGGCGCCGCTCCAGATTGGCAAAAGGGGGCCTCGTTAATTGGGAATCGCATGCTCGAAGGCTGTCCGAATTGGCTCGCGTTTGTTGAAGGTATTGCTGGGTCAGGGACGGTGACGCTAGGGAGGTAGGACAAACATCTACTATGATTGGTGGGAGTGCTGTCTCGAGAACGAATCCTCCAGTGCTTAACAAGCCGAATAAAGTCGTCTGGGCACCTCATTACTATAATACAGGCGTGTATCCTGCCTGGTATCACTATGTCTCAACATCTGCCCAAGAGGCTTCAGGTGCATTCAAGACATATGTTGAACTCGATGATGAGACGTTAAGGTATAATGTCGAGAAGACAATGGACGCCATGTTTGGCTATTTGCTTCAAGCGGACAAGACTTCTACCATGGTCATAGGCGAATTTGCCGGGTTGTATAGTAAAGACGCACATCCGTTAAAGACTACGAAGCGGACGACAGATTTTACTGTCCAAGTGATGCTGAAAGAAGGATGTGTGGGTGCTTATGTGGTGGAGCCGATTTCCAAATCCAAGACCGAAGTCGTGGGTGGAATCCGGATACCCACTGGCCCGGACGACCAACTATCGGAGGGGGTACTCCGTCGATCCTGATCAGCATCGGAATCAGATGAATCACCATTGTGGTGACTGATCTGATCCTCCCGGTCATCTGGCCGGTCTTCATGCTCGTCAGGATCTATGTTTAACTTCATCTCACCTTGTGTACCCGTCGATCGGGGCTGATTACACTCACTTAGGTGGACTCGGTGACGAAAAGGATGATCTTGATCAGGTCGGAGGGTTTGACCTTCTCGAGACGGGGGGTGTCCTCGGGTGGAAATCTTCACCGGAGAACGGGTTGGGGTCGACACTTATTCAGTATCTAGGCACTGATCAGGAAAGTTCGTCTGATCAGGCCAGCCAATGAGAGAGAGATATAACGAAACCAAGAAAACGCGATCAATCCACGATCTTCCACAGTAATCCACAAACGTTATCTCCACAAAACCTTTACCAATATTATTAACGTGTTCCAAACACGTGCGCGTTGCGGGTGAGGTTAGATCACCTAAAACAAACCCGTCGGGGGTCTTCCGGTAAGCCAAAATGCGTCTAAGCGCGTCTTAACCGGGAAATAGATGAGCAAGAGGGGACTAATCAACCCTGTGCTCCCAATGACCGCACACGTGGCGGAGCGACTCTTTGCTTTAGGGGGGAAATCTAAACCTGTTATTATATATGCAAAGTCCTATACCTGTGTACCATACCTCAACTCATGCCTGACCTTTACTTCGAACCTATTTACTTCGTCGCACGGTTGCGTAACACTCTCTTGCCCATCCTGGCTGCACCTTCAAGCTGACCTGTACCGATTCTGCCCCGATCATGACCCGACTCTTCAGAAGATCTTCAACCCATCCTGATCTTCAACAAACGACCTTGAAACCACTTGAGACCTGCTCTTCAGCACTTGTTCACTTCATATATAGTCCGCCCAAACCGAGAACTCACTTGCCCTTGCTTATCAACGCTGATCAGAGGCTGATCGGCCCTGATCACGATCGCCATAGTGATCGACCAAGTGATCAGGTGGTGATCAGGCTGATCAGCCCTTGATCACCTCGGGAACGCCCTGGGTCATCATCGTCACGACTCAATTCATCTTCCAAACCATACTTCCGATCTTAATACACCGTCAGGACAACCATACCACACTGATCTCGGCTGATCAGGCCTGATCAGGCCTTGCCACATCATCTTCGGACCAACCAAAGGTTCACATCACTCATACAACCTGTTAATCCACCTGCCCGATCTTCATTCATCGTTTGATCTTCCTTCTCCGGGCATGACAAGCCGATCAGGCTGTAACTTTGTATCATAGCCAGCTTCCACCAATATACCATTCGGAGATCGGCTGGTCACCTGTCCTTGGTATGCCATGTCAACAATCACTATTTCTTATTATATCCACGAGAACTCCACTTAGTGACTGTGACAACCATCGTGATCGTGATCTCCATCATTCTGCCAGTGCCTGGGACTGGGCTTAACGACCATATTTGGCTGATTCTTCCACGTCGTAAATATCCGTTGGCCACCACCTTTTCTTCTTGATCGTGATCGACCTTTTCCCACCCATCAACCGTCATATGTTGATGGGTGTTCTATCGTCACCAATCAACGGCCATGTGTGGTCCACTTCAGTCCCAATATTTCCCGATCGCTTCACCACAGCCGCCCCTGAGACTAACTGTAGCCGCACAACGACTGCAGTTCGACTCACTCACTTTTGAACTTCCTCTCTGGTGATCACCATGGCCGACGCAAGCCGATCTCCTCTTCCTTCTTCGTCTTCTTCGGCTGCCCGCCCGATCGCTTCTTCGCCCTCCGTCTCCAGCTCGGCTACCCCTGCGATCGCCCCGATCACGACCTCTACGCCGATCACGACCAGCCTCATCCGACCGACGACTGCTCTCGCTTCATATCGACCGTCTTGGAGTCTTCCTGCTCGACCCTCGTCAGATCGCCTTCTCCGTTCCTTGGAGCAGCTCACTCGGTTGATAGATGGATCGGGCCCATTCACGTTGGGGCCCGTGGAGGCTTGTCGGCTGCGATCGGAACTCCGAAGTGCAATTCCCGAGTTGGTTTCTCTGTACGATACCAACCGGGCACTTACGGCTGAGTTATCCGATCGTCGGATCGCGGCTGATACCTCGGCACGTGATTCCGCTGATCTGGCTACCCAACTGTCGGTTCTCCGGCTAGATCATGATCGGCTTGGCAAGGATCATGACCGGCTTGACCAAGAGTTGCGGGACCTGACTGATCGCTTTCAGGGTGTGACGATGGAGCGTGATCAGTTGTCAGCTGATCTCGCTGCTCTTCGACTTTCCAAGCCTTCGGACACCGTCGCCACCTTACAGTCGCTGATCGACACGATGGCTATCACCATCCGTAATCAGGGTACGTCCATCTCATTCACTCCTTTTATAATCCGTATTTGACTCTCCATGTTAACTTCCAGATGAACGTATCGAATCCATGAAGAGTTCGATGGTCGAGATGGTAGATCATCTGCAGCGCATCGATGATCACCGTCTCGACCGTGATCAGCTTCTGCACGACAGGATCCGTACTGCCGAGGATGTAGAGCGTCGGGAGATTGAGGCTCGTTATTCGGATGAGCAGGTCCAGCTCTTGACCAAACAGCTGGCTGATTCTCGTATTGGTCGCGCTGATGTACAGAAGAGGCTGGATGAGAGTCGGAAAGTGGCTGAAAATTGCCGGCATGAGCTTAATCTCGCTCGGGTCAAACTTGAGACCCTAGAGCTTGATGATCGTGCCTGGCTTCAGCATAACGCTGACCTGAAGAGTCTCGCGGTACAAACCATGGACAGGTGGACCAAAACAGACACCGGTTCAGGATCAGTCCGGACGGCCTTGCAACGACTTCCCGGCCTGATCAGCTCGTTCGCTCCATCTGGCACACCGCCGCAATCTCCTGCGTTTGCCCCGCCTTCGCCCGCGTCCTCCGTCGCTTCCTTGCCTGTTCGTAGTGCTGATCAGCCCGTGATCAGCACTTCACAAGCTCCCGCGTCATCTCAATCTCGTCCACCGGCGACTCCACGACCAGCGCCTTCGGCCTCGAGTTCTGGGAAGCGTAAGCAGACCAGCTCGTCGAAGCAAAGGATGAGTCTCGCCAAGCGATCACGTCTTACGGTTGAATCGGATGACGAATCAACCGATCTGGACGAGAGGACGTTGCCTGTTCTGGCCCGATCGCGCAGCACTGATCGCCGTACGCCAGCACCGAGTTATTCCGGGGTGAATTCGCTGGCTCAGGCCGTCACTTTACTGGAGTCTGATGACGACGATGACGATGATTTCGAGGAGGAACCACCGGCTCAAGCTGATCCTGACATTCCTCCGACGACCACTGGGGCAGTGATCGCCCCGCCACCTAATTTTACGGGCGTCTTCATTCCTGCAGATCGATCGTCGATCAAAGAAAACGATTACAGCTACGATCCGAACCGACCGTTCATGGATCTGTATGTCGTTATGCAGGGGAGGCCGACTCCCGCTCACATGGCCACACGGAAACCTTGGAGTGATGATCAGGTCTGGGATCTGACGCCTCGGGTTCTCGAAGTGCGGCAGAAAAGCGTCCCTCGCTTGTGGTCCCGCCCGCCAGGCTGGATCTTCCCGATCAGATCGCCGGCACCCAAGGACAAGCAGTGGCAACCAAGGTTGCTGACCAAAAATGCTATCGAACTCATGATCGGTTCGGCACCCTGGGATGCCCTCCTGACACCCATGCCCGGGCTGGCGTTCCCTGATCGCCCTTGGTTTGTCGAGCTACAGGGGCGCTTGGCTTTATATCACCAAGAGCACGTGCAAGCGATATGGGAGGCGACTCACCATTTCCCGATCACGACGGCGATGCGCAAGGACGCGTGGATCGAGCACTACCATCATGCTCGCAAGCGTCGTCGCACCAAAGCCGGGGCTGCTTGGGCCACGATCTGCGATTATGTTGTCGACGGAATTCGGCACGGCGAGTGTGATCTGGACGTTTTCCTGTTCCCTGGCGTCTTGCATTTAACTGTTCGTCGAGCGGGATCGCGGGACTCAAGGCTGACGGCGGGGATTGGTATCCCGGTTATGGGCACATAACTCCGGTCGCCACACTGCGTGATTGCTTGCTCTGGACCGATCAGCATGAGCCTTGGCGAAACCAGTTCCGATCGAGTCCCATGGATCATCCAGGATACAAGATTGCTCGCCTGCGCACTAAATATGGTCCATGATCGTCGTGATAACCCACTTTTATTTCGTTCTCCATAATCAATTAATATATCACGACATTCCTTGATGATCTTCTCGTTCCACTTTCGTAAATCTTGTTCATGTCTCATTATCACTTCCATCTTGTAGGTCGATCGTTCTCGTGTGTGCAGGTATAATTCTTGAGTAATATATATATGTATATGCATTCGTTTCTTCCAAACCAGTCCAACCGCCCTGATCTCCACTTGCCCGATCATCATATTTGCTGATCAGCCACAATGTGTCAACCCAGGCTATTGAGATTCCTGGTTACCCTCTTCGTGGGTTTGCATCACCTCAAAACGATTCCTTCTCACCCGATCACGTTCGAATTCCCTCAGTAACGCTCCACAATTCAGATCACGCTCATCTATCCACTCGGGATCGTCGTAACCCTTCCAACGAACCAAATATTCACGGTGGGTCCGGCCAAAACGGGTCTTCTTGCCTGATCGGGTATCCAAAACCTTCTCCACCTCGAATTCGTTCGGGTCCAGCGCTCTTTCCCAACTATCTTCGGGTAAGAGAGCCTCGTCAAAATCAAACCTTGGCTGATCATCTCCTGACAACCTAGTCTTAGGCCGATCAGGGTATTCTCGGACCAGTTTCAACTTTGACAAGTGAACAATCGGGAAAATTCCATAATCAGTACCCGCGGTAATCAGTCGAGCGGCATGATCACCGATTAGTTCGGCTACGCGGAACGGTCCATGCCATAAATGTGCTAATTTCTTGGCATATCCTTCTTTCACACGATCCAAGTAAAGCCAAACTCTTGATCCTGGCTCGATATTATGCGAATCGGCCTGATCATTGTTCCGATCAGCTCTTTCTTGGATGGCCCTTCGTAATCGTTCGTTAACTTGTTCCCGCGCATGTTGGTAGTGACGTTGGAGTCCCATGCGCCATCGACGAGCTTCGCGATCTCGACCTCGTGTGCAACCAACAGGGATCACTGACTCGATGGTAGATCGGGGGTCCCAACCATATGCCAGATAGAATGGGGTATCTCCCCTGATCCGATCAAACGAGGAATTCAAAGCAAACACCAGTCTCTCCGCATATTCATCCCAATCTTGTTGCGCGGAGTCTGCGACATACATCTTAATAGCCCTGGTCAACGTTTGTACCATCCGCTCGGCTTTACCATTCGCCTGTGGACGGTACGCCATGGTCGCGCTCTGTTTCTGGCCAAGCATCTGATTAAAAGATCGGAACACTTCGGCCATAAAACCTGGTTCACGATCATGCCTGATCACTTCACTGGCTCCAAACCGTCGGAACACACATTCTTCGTAACTGCAAGCGACTTGTTGAGCCGTTCGAGTAGATCCCGCTTTCGCGATCACCAATCCCGTGAACAGATCAGTCCAGATCAGCAGCTCGGTATTGCCCTTGAACGATTTTGGGAGGGACGGTATGTGATCCATCGCGATCACTTGGAAAGGGTAGGTCGCCTGGATATTTCCAGGTGATCTTCCCCGGATATTTGGCATACCTTTTCCAGTTTCGCAATCCGTACATGTTCCAACAAACTTTTGTATACTTCGATATAATCCTCTCCAATGGAAATGTTTACGGATCCTGTGGTACGTTCGTCCTACGCCCTGGTGGCCACCCTCCAAACTGACATGATAATGGTGTAAGATATCAGCTTGTAAAGTCTCCGGGATCACGAGTCTGGCCGATCGATCCAAATCCGCATCGGCCTGATCAGCTGATACATAATAAAACAATAGATCATTTTCGTCGATCTCGTAGTTAAACGCGATCTTGGCACAATCTTTTGCCTCACTCTGGCTCAGCTTCTCCAGATCACCCTTTAGAAACGCCTTCAAATCACCGATCCATTTTTCCTCGTCTTGAGCCTTGAGAATTCTTTCGATCCGCATCTCTTGTACTATTTCCTCTGTCAGGCTTCCGCGAGAGGGTGATCTGTTGGGTGGTGATCTGGTTCGTGATCTCGTCGTGATCAAGATCTGGGCTGCTTCCTTATCATTTTCCACACGGATCAGCTCCGGCAGCCTATTGATCTCCACCAGTTCTTCCAACAGCGCTTGATCAGTGATTATCGATCCGGCCTGATCACGCATAGCCATAGTTGCTAAGTGATCTGCACTCCGATTCCAATCACGTTTCACATGCAAAAGATCGTGTCTTGGCCATCCACGTAAAGCTTTCATAACGCGATCATTCAGCAGTTTCAGACGCGGCGCTTTACAGTCGATCTCTCCAGTGATCTGCCGAATCACCAAGTTTGAATCTCCGCATATAATTACTCTTCCAATCTTTTGCTCTTGCAAAAGATCCAAACCTAGCAGCAGACCACGATATTCAGCCTCATTGACCGTGATACCTGGAGTATAATCTGAACCGGCCGATATAACAGTCCATTCTGGCAGTTTCCATAGCAACGCGCTATACGCCCCTACACCTTTCTTCACACTCGCTGATCCGTCGAAGCTTACAACGATCAGATCTTCTTCTGAGCCGACGATCGGTGGGGGTATAGTGATCGATTCACGTGGTTGCTTCCGAGGAGCGACCTCGATCAGGGCTTCATCGACTTCTGATCGGGGCGTGATGCTGGCCGCCAGCGTCCCAAGAATTTCTTCTTCGCCCTTGGTGCACTTAATGATCTCCAAAGTCCACTGAGATAGCACCGCTGCCCATCGCCCCAGTCTTCCGTCTAAACCATTCGCGGATAGTAACCACGCCAGACTAGATCGTTTGGATAATACCTTAATTGATCTAGTTACCAGCATAGAATAGCAAACATCCAACACACGTAATAACGCTAGCACTTCCTTATCCACAATGCCATAGTTAACTTCATTCGGTTTCAATGTTCGGCTTGTGAACGTCACCGGGCAATAAACTCCATCGTGATCTTGGACCAGTGCGGCCGATATTGCCCATTTACTAGCATATAAGATCACCACGGGAATCTTCTCCGGATCGAAGTGTTTCAGTATCGGCGTCGAGATCATCTTCGCCTTTAACATACTGAAGGCTACCATAGCGCGATTCATGTGATCTTCTGACCCTGGCACAGTTCGATCAGTTGGTGATCCAATCTCGAGATCTTTTTTAGTAGCTTCAACCTCGTGATCAGTCCCAATTGGTGATCCTCCCATCCGATCACGTTCTCTCAGGCCATGATAATCAACTTCCTTCAATTCATAAAGTATAGCGGCGTAGATCGAGAAGTCCTCGATAAATCTGCTATAATAATTCAATGATCCGAGGAAGGATTGCATGGCCTTCAACGATCGGGGAAACGGTAAGTTGCTGAGAGCGGCTAGATCTTTCGGATTTGCTTCCAACCCTTGGATCGATACGTTATGACCGAGGTAAGCGACCTTGGGCTGACCCCAGAAACTCTTGACCACACTGATCGACAAATTCCAACGCTCGCAGGTATCTAAGAGTCGTTCGACCTTATCGCATAGCATATCCCAGGATGTTGCCGTGACCAAGATATCATCTATATATGATCGCCTTCCCAATACTGATCGGCCCTGATCTTGGTCTGGCTCACCTTCCGTAAACACATCATGTAGATCAGTGGCTTTCCGATCAGCACTGATCTGGAAATACCCATAGAGAGCATTGTCGATCAGCCTCTGGTAGATCTGTGGGGCATTCTTTAATCCAAACGGCATCCGATTCCATTCAAAAAGCCCAAAAGGTGTAACGAAAGCCGAGATCTCTCGAGCGCGATCAGTCATCGAAACCACCCAGAAACCACTAGCCATATCCAACGAACAAAACCATAAAACTTTATCCAGATCTTCTAATAAGTCATTGATCAGGGGCATCGGGTAGACCATCAACTTCGTGAGGCGATTCACCATTCTGTAGTCGATACACAATCGAATATCAACCCCATTCTTCTTAATCACAATCACGATCGGTGATGCCCACTGCGATGTTGATGGTCGGATGATCTTTGTACTCAGCAAACCCTTGATCAAATCGGATAACTTTTCCCGGTATTGAGGTGCAACTTTACGACAACGCTGAGCGATCGGCCTCGCATTTCCCACGTCTATATCACAAACAGCTCCGAATGCGGCTGGGGGTAGGGCGTTACCTTTCCCCATCAGTAAGTGACGCCTCTTCCAGATGATCTTCTTTAGCTGATCGATCTGCTCGGGCGTATTCACCTCGGGATCACCGACTTGTAAATCTTCCATGGTGACTTCTGGCATATTTGGCGATACTTCTGGTAACACAGCCATCTGCTTCTCGATACCTTCAATATACTGATCGCCACCTTCGTGTATACACACCTGCTCGTCCACCTGATCTACCTCTTTCTGATCGGCATCATCTTGGATCGCCCCTTGTACGTCACTCGACTGATGGTTTACTTCGGATTCAACCTCCTCCGTAATGAATTCAGCTGGTTCATCCTCCTTTTCTTCCTCATGATCATGCTCGGGCTCTTCACTGTCCTTTCCGCTAACTGGGTCCGTTGTTTTCGGTGAGCCGGGCCTAATTATACTCAATATCTGTGGACCTTCTTTGACCCGACCTTCCCCTGTCGCTTCGATCGATGGCCTCCTGATCAGCAGCTTGGTCGGCGTAGAATACTCCGGCTTCTCGACCATAGGTGAGGTATCTTCATCCACTAAGTCTTCGTCACTGATCACGTCCGTGGTGGCTTGATAAGCCAGATTCTGCCATTCAATGTATCTTCGTGATCCCACTGAAACATATCCGATCTGTCGGGGTACTTTCCCTTCAGGTAACCACATCCCTAAGATCATGTCTTCGTGGATGATCAGCGGCTGATCGGATATATTTGTGACTCTGATGTAGCTTGATCGGCCGATACCTTTAACGAACGTTGGTACCCAACGTTCGCCACGGGTCAGCCACAATTTCTGCTGCCGATCACTCGACCGAATCATGACATCGACTGATCGGGACACCCCAATGTTCTCGTACTGGCCCATCTTTAACATCCGTACATGAGTACCATACAAAGGTCGTCGGCCAGATAACTGAATCTGCACTTCATCCGGCAGAGTCAGGGTTCCATGAGATAGGTCAAGTCGTATACCGGCGGGTACCATAAAATCCATCCCCAATATCGCGTCCTGACCGGCTAGCCGGCCAACCCAAGCGTTAAAATAGTAGACTAGGGATCCTGCCAGGGTGATCTTCACACGTGATCGACCTTCCGTCATATATGAACTCTCGCCAATCCCAACACATTCTTGCCTCTGGGTACTGTCTATACGACATCCCACCTTACGAGCAAAGGCGGAGTCGATGATCGAGACTTCCGCCCCAGAGTCAAATAAAATAGTGGCTTTCTCATTGTTGACCTTTCCATTAGCTTTAGCCTGTTTAAACCACTTGTCGGGAGAGTGATACTTCCAGTATCCACGGGATTCACCGGGCAGTAGATCCAACTCCATGATCACGTCCGATCGGGAATATTCATCCACTCTGAGACTGTAGATCGGACACCGATCGATGCAATTTGAATTAGAACATGTATTGTCGGTTATCTTCTTTTCCTCAAACTTATCTCCGCTACCGACATATGCATAAATGCAGAACATAGATCGCTCGGCTCGAACCAGATTCCAACCTGGCGAGCGATCTAGTTTAACATCTTCTCAACATCTGGTGGGAGCATACCAGCATGTTTAGTCGGCACATACCACTTGCGCATCAGATTAAAGAATTCTTCGATAGGGCAGGCGCCGGCGTCATGAAGCTTCCCACAGGTCTTGCACACGAAAAAACAGTGATCAGAAGGGTGACCTTTACGATCACATTTTCCACACGTAATTCTTTTCCAACAATCACGATCTCCATGTTTGGTCGACCCACAATGCACACATTTCTTACGAGATCGGTCCTGATCAGGTTGAATACCACCAGGTTTCCGTCCGTCCACGCCATTAGTCGATGATCTCGGGCGATACATTGGTTCCGTCGTAAATACATGACGGTACTGTTCCTCGTCCGAGCTCAGACCCGACTGACCACTTTCTTCTTCAGAGCTTGAACTGTCTGATTCCTTCGCGATCACGCGAATCGCTCTGGCTGGTCGGGCTGCCGGTATCTTGCCTTGATCAGGGTGTGGCTTGGACCGGTACCGGTTCGATCCTACCTCGACCTTGGGCTGTCGACTCTTGGCCCGTTGCAACGTCCTTAGAGTCAGTTCCAGTTGTTCTGAGTCCTTTATACGGAGCAGGGTTAGCTGATCAGCCAGATCGCGATTATCCAGAGTCCCAATGAAGTGTTCGACATGTTCACGGGCTATGTCCGGGTGTCGTGGGTCCTTGATCGGCATTTTCGCGCGTAGACCAGCAACATTCAACCGATGTAAGTACTCGATCGGCGTCTCGTCGGATCTTTTCTTCATGTGGTAGTACTGTCTAGCGACAGACACCCCCGAATTGCAATATTGTTCTTCAAACTCTTCACACAAACGAGGCCACTTCAGACGCACTTCTCGACTTAGCTGTTTAAGCCAGTTCTTGGCCGGACCTTTCATTAGATCAGCGAAGATCAGGCATCTTTCAGCTTCCGGTGTCTTGTCCCTCAGAAAAGCTGACTTAGTCCGGCTTAACCAACCTCTGGCCTGATCGTCATCCATATCTTTGCCGGTGAAATCCTTCAATTCCGAGATCGCAGACATTCGTACTCGGGTGATCGTTCCTGATTCACTGTCAAATGCCTGCGCGGAGGCCATATTCGCTCTACGAGGCATCTCGATGTCCAGATCATCTGGATCGAAATGTTGGCTGATCTCGCCCTCTGACTCCATGTCCACATCACTCCGCGGGGGTGATCGGTGAAATCGGTCCTGGTGATCGGCCTGGCATATCGAACGAACGATTCCGGCTGATCGGACTGATTCCATCTCCACATCCACGGGTCTCTTGACCGATTTCTCAGCAGACTGATTCATATTCGGTGCCGATCGCCATGGTTGTCCTTGTCCAGGTGTGTACTAAGGCAACCCATACTGATCACCCGCAAATCGGTTCATCATAGTCGCGAACATGACTTTTAATTGCTCTGGGACCTCCGGCATGTTGGTATGACCAGTGTTGGAGGTCGGACTGGCCTGTGGCACTTCCTGAGCATCTTCGAAACTATCGTCCGATCCGACTCTACCAGGTTCAGGCTTTCTCTTCCTGTTCTGCGACTCGATCTTGGGGTCGATCTGCTGGATCCCTTTCGGGCCCAACGTCATACGTGTGATCCCAAACGAGGAGTCGGTGGATGCCGCTCCAGATTGTGATGACGATTGATAGATCGACTCAATATCCATAGGATACTCAACCAACTGTGATCGGTGCGAAGGATCCGCGATCGGCGACTGAACCACTGGGTTCGCCCCTACTAACGAAGCAAGATGATCATACAGGGTGATCATAGATTCTCTGATCGTCTCTTGATCCAGATCGAATAGCATATTCGCGTCGAAAGCACCAGTAGTGAAACCAACCTCGTCGATCTGCGCCAAGAGGTTCCTGATCAAGTTGACTGCCTGTGATCACCGGCCGGGTCGCTCGACCTCCAAGCTTCCCGATGATCTTAGGCTTAATGATCTTCATCACTGGGTTGGTAACCAGGAACTTGTGAAACTCTCGAAGATAGAACAGTCGTTCCACATCTTGAACAGTGGTCTTCTCGGCTGGTTCGATCTTCTCTTCGTCTTCCTCGAAGATCTTCGGTTTAGGTTTCACATATTTTTTAGGTGGATCACAATGATCCGCCCCCATGTTTTTTCTGTCTTTTTCCATTTTCTTCTTATGCATAGGATCAAGGTTAACACCTCGATCCTTTCCCGGGTTATAGTCAACTTTACTATAACCCAGATCGGCCCCGATCGGGGCCATGTGGGGAGTTATTTCATCTTTAATCTCGACCTGGCACTCCACCGAACCAGGTCGATCATCGCTTCCTTTAGGAATGGACAGCATCGGAGGCGATACGCCTTCCTCCAATACACCCGAAAAAGTTTCCTCGACTTTGATTTTCACATCTTTTTCATCATCAAAGGAATCACGGTGATATCCTGAGTCACCAAGTGATCCGGACACGCGCACCATTGTGGTGGAGCCGATTTCCAAATCCATGACCGAAGTCGTGGGTGGAATCCGGATACCCACTGGCCCGGACGACCAACTATCGGAGGGGGTACTCCGTCGATCTTGATCAGCATCGGAATCAGATGAATCACCACTGTGATGACTGATCTGATCCTCCCGGTCATCTGGCCGGTCTTCATGCTCGTCAGGATCTATGTTTAACTTCATCTCACCTTGTGTACCCGTCGATCGGGGCTGATTACACTCACTTAGGTGGACTCGGTGAAGAAAAGGATGATCTTGATCAGGTCGGAGGGTTTGACCTTCTCGAGACGGGGGGTGTCCTCGGGTGGAAATCTTCACCGGAGAACGGGTTGGGGTCGACACTTATTCAGTATCTAGGCGCTGATCAGGAAAGTTCGTCTGATCAGGCCAGCCAATGAGAGAGAGATATAACGGAACCAAGAAAATGCGATCAATCCACGATCTTCCACAGTAATCCACAAACGTTATCTCCACAAAACCTTTACCAATGTTATTAACGTGTTCCAAACACGTGCGCGTTGCGGGTGAGGTTAGATCACCTAAAACAAACCCGTCGGGGGTCTTCCGGTAAGCCAAAATGCGTCTTAGCGCGTCTTAACCGGGAAATAGATGAGCAAGAGGGGACTAATCAACCCTGTGCTCCCAATGACCGCACACGTGGCGGAGCGACTCTTTGCTTTGGGGGGAAAATCTAAACCTGTTATTATATATGCAGTGTCCTATACCTGTGTACCATACCTCAACTCATGCCTGACCTTTACTTCGAACCTATTTACTTCGTCGCACGGTTGCGTAACACTCTCCTGCCCATCCTGGCTGCACCTTAAAGCTGACCTGTACCGATTCTGCCCCGATCATGACCCGACTCTTCAGAAGATCTTCAACCCATCCTGATCTTCAACAAACGACCTTGAAACCACTTGAGACCTGCTCTTCAGCACTTGTTCACTCCATATATAGTCTGACCAAATCGAGAACTCACTTGCCCTTGCTTATCAACGCTGATCAGAGGCTGATCGGCCCTGATCACGATCGCCATAGTGATCGACCAAATGATCAGGTGGTGATCAGGCTGATCACCCCTTGATCACCTCGGGAACGCTCTGGGTCATCATCATCATGCCTCAATTCATCTTCCAAACCACACTTCCGATCTTAATACACCGTCAGGACAACCATACCACACTGATCTCGGCTGATCAGGCCTGATCAGGCCTTGCCACATCATCTTCGGACCAACCAAAGGTTCACATCACTCATACGACCTGTTAATCCACCTGCCCGATCTTCATTCATCATTTGATCTTCCTTCTCCGGGCATGACAAGCCGATCAGGCTGTAACTTTGTATCATAGCCAGTTTCCATCAATATACCATTCGGAGATCGGCTGGTTACCTGTCCTTGGTATGCCATGTCAACAATCACTATTTCTTATTATATCCACGAGAACTCCACTTAGTGACTGTGACAACCATCGTGATCGTGATCTCCATCATTCTGCCAGTGCCTGGGACTAGGCGTAACGACCATATTTGGCTGATTCTTCCACGTCGTAAATATCCGTTGGCCACCACCTTTTCTTCTTGATCGTGATCGACCTTTTCCCACCCATCAACCGTCATATGTTGATGGGTGTTCTATCGTCACCAATCAACGGCCATGTGTGGTCCACTTCAGTCCCAATATTTCCCGATCGCTTCACCACACTTATATGTGGTCGTTAAACCCCGAGAGTGCGTATCAATACAATCCTACCGATACGTTTGGTCACTTCACAGAAGGTCTGTTACAAGATGACTGGTTAGCACCAAACAACGAGTTTCTCAAAGGGAAGGCGGCAATGGACGCGATCAAGGATCTCAAGAGGTTTCCATGCTTTCCAGTAAAGAAATCGCTCGTAAAAACAGAATGAAACGAACTTGGTAACACCACAGCAAGTCGTAAACAGACATGTCTAGTTCGCGCTCTAGCTCCAAAGGCCTTGGCAATTGTCACGTTCTTAATCAGTTTAGAGCAATTATGATGAGTTAACCTCTATCGTCTCTTGTCCTTTTTGCAATCTCTTCTTCTTCTTCTTGCTGACATCTCACCCCCACCTGTTTCCAAGACGTCCTTTTAAAGACGTAGAGTGGGTGGCGCCTGTCCGGCAGTCGTTTCGTCAAACGTTCTGAGTCGCTCTCTCTCTATCTATCTGCCTGGCCGCCCCTCTACGTCCTCGAGATTCTGCCCTTAAAAGCTCACCACCATGGAAGTATCTCGACCAGCTACAACTACGACAACGACTGATTCGATGGCGGCATGGCGTGCCTGGGATTTTCACTCCAACAATTAATCTGTAAATGCTTTTATTATGACCAATAAAGGCAAATAAAAAATTTCCACGATCTTGGGGTACGGAATAGTAAAAAGCATGGTACGGAATAGCCCCGCCCGTTTTTTCGTAGCTAATATGGGTTCTACTGTAATTTGGGGGTGAGTCTATGGTTTTGGGGACGTGTGGTAAAGCGATCAGAAAATGTTGAGAATGAAGTGGACCACACATGGCCGTTGATTGGTGACGATGGAACACCCATCAACATATGACGGCTGATGGGTGGGAAAGGCCGATCACAGTTACGATGAAAAGGTGGCGGATAACGGGTATTCACGATGTGAAGAAATCAGCCCAGTACTGTCATTACGCCCAGTCCCAGACACTGTTGGAACGGCGGAGATCACGATCATGATCGTTATCACAATTACTAAGTGGAAGTCCCGTGGATGTAAAACGAGTTGAGCAACTGTTGACATGACGTGTCAGGGACAGCCATCTAGCCGATCTATGAACGGTGTAGTTGTTGAAGTTGATCATGACACGAAGTTTCGTCCCGATCGGCCGAGTCAACCGATTATGCCCAAGATATGAAGATCAGATGTGGAATGAAATGGGGCACGTGGAATGGCGAGTTGTGTGAGTGACGATGACCGATGGATTTGTCCGAGGATGACGTGACAAGGCCCGATTAGGCCCGATCAGCCGTGATCGGTGTGATATGGTTGCCCCAACGGGATATGAAGGTCGGAAGTATGGCTGGACAGGTGAATAAAGTCGTTGTGATGGTGACCCAGAGAGTTTCCGAGGTGATCAAGGGCTGATCGCCCTGATCACTGCCTGATCACTCGGCTGATCGCTATGCCGATCGTGATCGGGGCTGATCAGCCTCAAACCGGCGTCCAGACGCGAAGGCAAGTAAAGTTCTCTATTAAGTCGGGCTGGATATGAAGTGAACAAGTGTCAGAAGGGCAGATCTCAAGTGGTTTCCAAGTTGTTTATCGAAGATCGGGATGGTTGAAGATCGCTATAGGAGTCTGGTCGTGATCAGGGCAGAAGTGGCACAGATCAGCTTGAAGGTGCAGCTAGGATGGGCAAGGTGGTGCTATGCAACCGTGCGACGAAGTGAATAGGTTCGAAGTATAAATCAGGCATGAGTTGGTGTATGGTACACTAGGTATAGGACATTGCATATATAATAACAGGTTTTGATTTTCCCCCTAAGCAAAGAGTCGCTCCGCCACGTGTTGCGGTCATTGGGAGCACAGGGTTGACTAGTCCCCTCTTGCTCAACTAATTCCCGGTTAAGACGCGCTTAGACGCATTTTGGCTTACCGGAAGACCCCCGACGGGTTTGTTTAGGTGATCGAACCTCACCCTCAACGCACACGTGTTTGGAACACGTCAATAATATTGGAAAAGGTTTTGTGGAGATAACGTTTGTGGATTACTGTGGAAGATCGTGGTTTGATCGCGTTTTCTTGGTTTCTTATTATCTCTCTCTCATTGGCTGGCCTGATCAGACGAACTTTCCTGATCAGTGCCTAGATACTGAATAAGTATCGACCCCAACCCGTTCTCCGGTGAAGATTTCCACCCGAGGACACCCCCCGTCTCGAGAAGGTCATCCCCTCCGACCTGATCAAGATCATCGTTTTCGTCACCGAGTCCACCTAAGTGAGTGTAACCACCCCCGATCAACGGGTACACAAGGTGAGATGAAGATAAACATAGATCCTGACGCGCATGAAGACCGGCCAGATGACCGGGAGGATCAGATCAGTCACCATAATGGTGATTCATCTGATTCTGATGCTGATCAGGATCAACGGAGTACCCCCTCCGATAGTTGGTCGTCCGGGCCAGTGGGTATCCGGATTCCGCCCAAGACTTCGGTCATGGATTTGGGAATCGGCTCCACCACAGACGCCCCCTAAAGTATATCTTATTGACGATGGGTACATGACACCGAATTGCTTCAAATATAAGCGCGTCGCCTATAAGATATTTTTGCTTACTTTTGAAAATCGGGTCTAAATTTTGGGACCCACTATACTAACTATACTATTTGTTTCACAGGACGTCACCTTCAGGTAGAGACGACTCACATAATAATTATGTGAAGCACCACCAATAGCAAACCATCGAGCCACAGCATACGCTAGGTCTGTAGGAGTGCGGTGGTCATTGGGGAATGGATTCACTTTATCCTTCGTCTGCCAAGTTTGATGCCATCCCTCGTAGCTAATATGTACAAGTAAGTTAGTATTGATTTAGCGACAATCACTGGTCCAATTTTTGACAACCCTTCTAGTGTGAAAATATCATGCGCCTTGTAACTGCTTCAAATATAGGAGCGTCGCCTTTAAGATATCGTCGTCTATAAGATATACTTTAGAGTACACTGCGGCTCATAATTCGTGAAACAAAAGTAAAATTGAGATTTCTCGGCCGCTACTAGGCCGATTTAGCTACTGTTTAGATATGTTGTACAGAAAGTAGAGAGAAAGACGAGGTATGTGTAATTAATCGCGATTTCGAGACCGTTCGACGCGCTTACATACAAGGGCCTGTTTGGGCTCCGGCTCATAAATGATGAAACAAAAACCATACAATTTTTAAGTCAAATAATGAATGTATTATTTTTTAGAGTGATGGTCACTATTTATTGACTGAATTTTAGTATATGATTCGCCGTGGTCTCTTGACCCCCGAAGAACGCGGGCGCATTCGCGGCCTATGTGAGGCCGGCCTTACTGAGGCCGGCCTATGCAAAGCACAATGTACCGGTAGATGTAAAGCCGTAATACCTAAGAAACGAGTAATGAGAATTGTTTCAAGAAGACAGGGCATAAAGCAGGTATCTGTGCGCGAGGTATCGGGCGTAAAGATAAATTAGAAGCAAGCCAGAATACTTAGACGAATAAAGAGGTGCTTCAATACTCGTTCGTTAAAGCTCTCCAAGAAGACAAAAATGTAAAGAACCTGTCTGTGCTCGACTCTATTCAGACGCACAGCGAACTAGACAAGGCCGGCCTCACATAGGCCGCGAATGCGCCCGCGTTCTTCGGGTGTCAAGAGACCACGGCGAATCATATACTAAAATTCAGTCAATAAATAGTGACCATCACTCTAAAAAATAATACCTTCATTATTTGACTTAAAAATTGTATGGATTTTGTTTCATCATTTATGAGCCGGTGCCCAAACAGGCCCTTGTATGTAAGCGCGTCGAACGGTCTCGAAATCGCGATTAATTACACATACCTCGTCTTTCTCTCTACTTTCTCTACAACATATCTAAACAGTAGCTAAATCGGCCTAGTAGCGGCCGAGAAATCTCAATTTTACTTTTGTTTCACGAATTATGAGCCGCAGTGTATATCATCCACGCGCCGCATAACCAGGCGCTAAAAATGGATTGTGCTACAAAATGTCTCATATACGCTTCACTATTTAACTAACTTAACTACAATAAAAATAGTAGCGTGCCCACATCGCGAGACTCCTAGTGATCCGAGAGGTATCTCTACGCAAGCTGTAGATCTTCTTTTCGTATCGGACGTCTGCTATAACGTGTCAGACAACAATTAAGGTTATTAAGCACACCCGTACCAACAAAATGGTACACCTTACGTTCTCGTGCTGCTCATATATGAGATTCAGTATGGGCAAATAACTGCCTCATTTTAAGTTGCGGGAAGCCCTCAAACAGGTATGAGGTGAAACATCTCATTTTTAGCAGCCTGTGAATCACACTGCTTACATGTAGTGCTTTGCGTTTAAAAACGCAAATACGCGCCATTTTTTAATGGATTTTTTGTGCCTATACAGGTACCCTGAAAGAAAAAAAGACAAGTCTAAAACGCACCCAAGAAGGTTTTAACCCGCACCCATTTCCCTTACCCATCGTTAATTTGACCCTTTTACGGGTTATTGGCGCCTCCGACACGTATACAGTCAGTGCTGCCGTAGTTGATGTATTTGAAGGATCCAACATCTTCATGATACGCTCAGCCAGGTCAGTTATCGCTGTACCCCTTCATGAGACTGAGAAAATTTTGTATGTGAATGTCGTGCGGTGCCTAGTAATTTCACACGCTAATCTGCGCGATTGGTCCACTATTCGTGAGGAAGATGAGAGATTGCGAATACCCTGTAGAAATCGCTTTGGCATGTACCGTGCAAGCTATATAGTCTGCATAAATTGATTTAATGAGACGTACAGGCGTATCGCTTTGCATGTCTAACAAAATTAGTTGGCTCGGTTTGAAAACTGACGGATATATTAAAACCATTAAAAGGTTTGAGCGACGCCAAATAAATTTGGAATTTGCCTCAGACTGGAGATTTCCTTTTCCAATTAAGCAATGAGATATGAATAATTTTAGAGTCGAAAAGACATAGATTTTGGGCTTAGAAAACAAAATACACATGCAGGGTTGTCAGGTAAGCTTAGCACAAAATTGTAATTAAATGTGACTATAGTAGACATTCAAACCACTTGACAGGCATCTTTGCCTGATTTAGAAATGCATCACCACCTTTGAATTGCATGTCATAATGATTCAGCTTAGTGCGGTAGAAGCGCGATTTGTACGTGTCACCAAACTTTGACAACGGAAGCCCCATTGCACAGCTCTGAAATTCAACCGTGCCATCATTTTGTTTCGATTTGTGAGGAATGAAGTGGGCAAGGAGCCAGAAACTTGCTTGATACGATGTGAGAATTCCTGAGTAACTTTCACTGCACATGACAGCAGAGACATGCTTCCGATACACCTCTTGCACGATTTTATATGCTTTGTTTAGACGCGGAAAACTGTAAGATCCATTCTGATACGCCAACGACTTGGTAGCAGCATTTACTGGGCATCGATGTTCAAACTCAGCGACTGTTTCTACCACAATATTGGCATGTCCGATGCATATTTGCTGGGCATAATCAGAGCCCATGCTTCCTAGCAGAGGGGCAGCCGTGCTGATCCAAGTCGAACTCGAGTGTAACTTACATATCTTCTGTGCTATCGCTCCAGCAAAAATGAGGCTACCCATCGAATGAGTGATAACGATTGTGTTACGGATAGTGGCATTCAAACTGCTCTTGCTTACTGCAAGAATGCGGTCACACACTTTTTGCTGTTGCGCTGTTTCCAGCCACGAATGATTGACCGTATCCAGATGTGCGTATTTGATTGACGAGCAGCACGGGGCATGATTGGTGATGTTTCCCCAATACGGCAACGACTTTTGATTATTTGGTGTTTCTCCTTTTACTCCCAGTCCGTGGATGAAAATACAGGGACGTTGGGTCGACTTACATGAGCACGTCGTGTCGTCATCAAGGGAGAATTCGGCTGCTTTACTCAGTCTTCTACTGCCCAAAAAGACTTTCTTCCCAGTGAGTAGTGCTTTTCCAATTGGTGTAACTGGGCTTGGTGACAACTCGATCGACATCTCACCATCGCCATCAGTAAGCACTGGGGCCACAATATTCACGTGACGATCAAGATACTCCACTTTGATGTCTAAATCACTTCCGTACATCGTAAAGCTCGTATTCCACAAAGCACACAAAGCGAAATCAATAGCTCTCACCGATACTTTATAAACCTCTCCGTCATTACAATCGATGATAATTCCAGAGAGTTTCGACACACGTGTGGCATCCATTAGAGCGGATACGATCGAATCGACTGGTAAAAAATCGCTCACTTCCGGACGGAGACGTTGGACGGATGGAGGCGTGTCGGAATCAACTTGCAACGGGGCGGTCTGTAAATACGCGACTCCATTCACAAGCGTATAGTTGGATGCCATGATTCCGTCATCAAACGAAGCAAAAATGTCGTAATGAACACTGGATTCATCTTCCGAGATGACGGGGTTGGCAAACACGCTAAATTCCGAGTGTCTATAGAGACGCATTGAACTGCGTTTGAGTTTGAATTGAAATCGCAACGATGGCCAGTCGGATGGCACTTCATCGATCACGTCACTCTGCTCTTGAGTAAAGTCGACTGTATGGACAGTTTCAGTGGTCAAAGATTCCGTTACCAGCGTCGTGAAGACGCCCGCCAAAAGCAAAAGGAAGAGCGTCATTTGTTGGGTGGCCAGTGAAAATAGAAATGATTGCATAAGCTGCGAAATGAGGTAGACATGAAGTGTCACTTTTATTTATGAATTTCGTGGAATCTATAGTCGACTTTTCAAACAAAAATTGGTCAACTGATATGGGTGATGGACAAAGACGGGGATCGCTGTTTCTGTCCCATGTGTACTTGATAGATTCTTTTGCCCAGCGTTGTTCCGAATTTGTCGAATAGACCCAGCTTGCCAGACAAGGCAAGGTTCCGAACTACCAAGAAACCTTAAGCGAATAGGCTCGAGATATGACATTGTCGGGTATCAACCCGAATGAAGTGCGAAAGCCGCCGGATAAACCTAGTAAGGGGGAGGCGGAGGCGCAACCGGAAATGGGCGAGACAAGGGGGGCTGAGCTCGCAACAGACGGAGGGGAAAAGGAGAATATCCCAGAGATAGATGAAGTTGTTGCGGAGTCGCAGGCATCGGACGCGGACGTTACAATGGAGGGATCTCCGGAAGAAACCGAAAGCAAGGAAGAAGAAGGCCTTTCAGTAGAACGCAGTGAAGAAAACGGCGTGTTGGTCGTTCATACGCAGGAGGATAGTCCTGTGGAACAAGGAAACAAGGAACGCTCTGCTCAGACGACACAGGGAGTGGTATCCGATCAGAATGACTCCAGTACAGAGTTGGTGTCAGAAGAAAAAGGGCCAAAAGAACACTCCCGACGATTTGGCGCAGGTGCTTGCTCGAGCACTAACGGACGCAGATCAGGTTAGACCACGTCTACAAACTTGGCTAGACGTAGTCCAACAACTGTTCAAACTCCTTTTTCCCATAAAGGGGGGTCAATCAAGGGGACAACTAAGCGGAATTCAGTACGCACGAAAGGGGCACAAGTGGGTAAGAAGCCGTTGAACCGGAAATGGCCAGAGCTTAAACAAGGGGAGCTGGAACGACTCCTCGACCTGTTCGAATTAGTAAAAATCAAACACTCAATGGATTGGAAGGTATGGAAGAACAAAACAGCAGCGGCATGTTCAATGGCTGTACGAAGTAAACAACCCTTAGAACATGTTTTGGCACGGATGGTTGGCAGTTGCCAAGTAGAAATGGCCGTTCAAGGTGAAAGTGTATTAAAGGGATGGTTAAATAAGGTGACCGGTAATGCGCCAGTCGTTCAATCTATCCCTAACGGATCTGGGGATTACTTGTTCAATCCAGCGATTTACTCGACAGAGAGAGCGGCAACTCTCCGAAAAGTATGTGAAAGAGAATGGACCGGAAAGGACAAGAATTTTTTTTGTGATGGTACTCCGGAAGAATGGATCATTGTCCAAGGATTAGCGGAAGGGACCATTTTAGCGAGAATACTCCCACAATTTTTAAGACAAATAATGACGTCAGTGGATCGATTAAGATTAGTGCTAACTATAAGAGTAAGAGTTGAAGGTTGTCTGGTGATGGATTTACGCGGCGAACAGGCTATCAAGACAGCTTTTCAAAGCACCAAAAGTATACAAGAAAGCATATCTACAGCTGCTACGGCACGGGGAATGGTTAATGGCAAACTCTGGGAAATGTTGTCCAAAGTGAAGTCCATCAGCTATAACCAATCGGAACATACGCTGCGTGTATACTTTTTAACACAAGAAATAGCGAAGAGGTATGCGGGGGTCACAGTCCCATACCACAAGCAAGTGCATGGTCTTCGCAATTTGCACGAAAAAGAGCCAGAAGCGGAGAAAGTCTGGGACAGAAAAATTGCCGGGAATGGAACAGGAATGGGGTTTCACCCTGAATATATCATCATTGTGCGGAATGTCACGCGTAATGTGGACATCATGAAACTACATGGTTATCTGCAGACGATCATCCCGGCAGAATTCCGGTTCGAGGAACTGGATCAAGGTAGTCCACTATCTTCCACGTCACTTGACTGGGAGATAGTGGTAGATGCAAGCGGGTGTCCCGCGAAACTCAGGGGCATCGAAAGGGTAATGTGGTGCGGGACGGTGTTATTACTAGAACACCCGACCACTAGAGGGCGAATCCACTGCATGCGGTGCGGGGGAGCAGGGCACCAAATGCGTGGATGCAAGTTGTCTACAGAACAAATAAAGGAAAACAATTGTTTAGCAGTTACAGTTAAAGAAGTTGAGATGATCGACTCACCTGAACCTATATTTGCAAGCATGGAGGCCCTGCGAGAGGAAGTCCGACAGAATTGTCGGCAACAGGATGAGCGTCAGGAAAAGAGACGACTCAAGGATAAGGTGACGGGCTTGGAACAGGGGTCGTCGGAGGAAACAGAGGCCACTCAGACGGCCCCGGAGGAGGTCGACACGGCCGGGCAATCTTGGCCTCAGGAAGAATCAGAGGAGGTAAAGGAGAAATCCGAAGTGCCGCCTCAAGACGGAAATGATCATTGGATCACAGGGAATCGGAAAACGTGAGGAATTGAGAAATCAGTAAAGGCTGACTCAACCGGTG